>PVJO010020148.1:0-32620 GCA_004026905.1 Hystrix cristata | reverse complement strand
AGGCTGTCTCGGCAGTGTAAAGCTTACTCTTTAATAGGCTGTTCTATCTAGAGAAACCCATTACATTTATTTCATTGCTTTAGCACTGCACTAAAGTAAATTGCTCTGGGTGTCTTAAGTAACATTTAAGGCAAGTTGCTTATTGGTAAATCACCAATAGAATTAAATGAAAAATTCTTTTTTTTTTTTTTGGTGCTGGGGATCGAATTTAGGGCCTTGTACTTAACTAAGCAAGCGCTCTAACCACAGAGCTAAATCTCCAGCCCAGTAAATTGCATTTTTATTTCTCAAAATGTATAATATAATCATGGAAATGTGTAATATAATCATGGAAATGATGGAGATATGTTCAGTTTTCATGTCCATTAGAGCAAATTCCTATTAAATAGTTTGATTTATTGTGCTTATGGTAAGAGTGACATTGAAAGTGTTAATATTCCTCTATCATTGAATGTCTTTATGAATTTTAGGTAGCCCTGGTTTACCCCAACAATGATCCAGTCATGTTTATGGTAGCTTTTTATGGATGTCTCCTTGCAGAAGTGATCCCAGTGCCTATAGAGGTACCTCTTACCAGGAAGGTAATATTGCTAAATTTGGGAGGGTTTTGTTGTTGTTGTTATTTTGTTGTGGTTTTTTTGTTTGTTTGTTTGTTTGTTTGTTTGAGACAGGGTCTCCCTATGTAGCCCAGGCTGGCTTTGAACTCGTAGTGATCTTCCTGTGTCAGCCTCCTGAGTGCTGGGAGTATAGGCATGCACCACCACACCTAGCAGCATTGCAAAATTAAAGAGTAATGTAGCCCAGTGTGACGTGTCAGGCGTTGGGTTCTTCTTGGATTGATTGATTTGACCCAGCCATGACATTAAAAACAAACTGACTATTTTCTGATATACTCAGCTTCACTTTCTAAAACCACAAAATTTGTAGAAAAATTATTTAATATTTATGTGTTGTTACAAGTAACATTTCTAGCTAAGATAGAATGTTTTGTATCTTATTGTATTCTTTTGTATCTAGTGTAGTATATATCATTTAAAAAATCATGGAGGCATACTTGTCAATAATTTCCATTCATAAAGAATGCCACTCATGTTTCAGAGGCCTTTATAAAGGAATTTCCTTAACTGTATCATATGACCTAGGTTCTCCAGTAAGTGGGAGGGTGATTCAGGGTTGGTGTGTTCCTACTCCGGAATTATTGGATTCTACTTTAACAACACATCAGCATTATTAAATGAAGGATATGTAACAGAATGCCTTATTTGACTGAATTATTTCTCCATGAACTATTTATACTAATTTTCTGAGGCAGTTTATTACTGAGAGTTTATGTTAGAGATGAATATGGTGGAGAATGCAGATTTGTAAGAAAAAAACTACTTTCTGAGAGGAATAAAAAACACATTGGTAACATTTCTGAAATTCTAGCTGATAGGGTATAGTATCCCTCAGTTGGTCGGGAAATCATAGAGTTCTTAAATTATTAAATTGGCAGTATTTGTGTGGTTTCATGAGGATACCTTTAGGATGCCATTTTATCTTCTTTTTTTTCTTTTTTTCTTCTTTAGGATGCCATTTTAATGAAAATGCTTTAGATTGTATCTTTTGTTTTTTGCTGTTATTTTTGCTGCCATTATTTTAAGGCTTAAATCTACCTCCAGTACCTTCTTTAAAATTGAATAGTACAAGGAATAAATGGCTTCGGTATTACTGTCTACTGATTTCAACTGTAGATTTGGACATGTGGCATCCATTTGCATTATTTATTTTGTCAGCATTTATTTCATTTGCCTAAAACTAGTTTTAAAGAAAGTCATTGCTGACCCTTGGATAAATGGTCACATCGCGAGTAGGATTCAAAATTAACACTGATAACTTAATAAAGTATTTGGTTTATACTTAGGAAGTCATTGTTTTATAGAAATTATTTGAAAGAACATACCATCATGGGATTTTGACTTTGCCAGCTATCAGTGGGTCACCATGAATGTCATCACACAGGTGCCAGAGCATTAGGAAGTGCTGGATCTGTGGCATGTGTGTGCTCAGAGTCTCTCCCCTACCATGCTCGTTATCTTTTCTCCACAGGATGCCGGAGGTCAACAGATTGGCTTCTTGCTAGGAAGCTGTGGTATTGCCTTAGCTCTTACCAGTGAAGTTTGTCTGAAGGGGCTGCCAAAAACCCAGAATGGAGAAATTGTACAGTTTAAAGGTGATTAATATATTTATATGGCAATTATCAATTAAAAGTTAAAATTTAGTGCCTTAGCATTTTAACTTAGTAACAGCTAAGTATTTAGTTCTCACAATCTGATGAAGTGTAGGTGCCATAATTTTTCCTGTATTATAGGTGAGGAAACTAAAAGTTTAAGTAACTTGCCCAAAGTCACAGCTAATAAATGGCAGAACAGCAATTCGAACCTGAATCTATGTGATTCCACAGTCCACACCCTTAACCTTTATCCTAATGGTTAGAAAAAGCTACCACTTTCTACATTAAAGCTACAGGTACAGTCAGAGAGGGTAGACCACTAACCTCAGTGGACTTCCACTGCCAGGTGGACCTCCCAGTTGCTGAGGTAATGTCAAGGCCTGGCATTAGCATGTGGAGCTATTGTACTTTTGAAAGAAGGTATAATTGGTGATTTATCACTAAAAACTGATAAAAATATTTTATTGTTTATAAAATGATCTTAATTTAGTTTCGTATTTATTTATTTATTTGTTAGGTGCTGGGGATCGAACTCAGGGCCTTGCACCTGCTAAGCAAGTGCTCTACCACTTGAGCTAAATCCCCAGCCCCAGTTTCTTAATATTTAAAATGACCAATTAGTGTGAACTCCTTCATTGATGACTTAGGAAATTCACTTTTTACTTTGGGTTTGACTTAGGTTGGCCTCGCCTCAAGTGGGTTGTAACAGATTCCAAGTACCTTTCAAAGCCACCTAAAGACTGGCAGCCCCACATATCACCTGCTGGTACAGAGCCAGCATACATTGAGGTAAGTCCTGAGGCTGAAACATGCGTTCTGGCTTTCCTTTGGCCTTGATTACAGTTTTAATATTAGAAGATCCTCTTGCTTTGTGAGAGTTCCGTGTTGTGGCTTTTAAAATGCCTGTAGTAGATTTTCTGTTCTAATTATTTTGATCATAAACACTGAAGAAAGGTACCAAAAGTTGATTTATTATGTAAGAAAGTTACAAAAGACTTTCAAGAAGTACAAAGATTTAAATGATTTACTGGCAGAGAAATTTCTCTGCTTTCATAGAGGAGTTGGGAACAAGGGAATGAAGAAACAGGAAGGGAAAATAGCTTTGCTTGAAGACAAGTTCAACAGATGGAAAATAAGAACAAGAAGAAGCAAGTAGCTAGAGTGTTTAGTGTTGGAGTTAGTGTAGGAACTCGATTGGCTGAATGATCTAATTGCAGGATCAAGTCTCAACTGCATACCAGGCATCAGGCTAAGTGCTTTAAGTACATTATCTCATTTAGTCCTCACAAGTACACTCTCTGAGGCTTGGACTTTTATGTCACCTGTTTTATAGATGAGGCGGAGACTGGGATTTACAAAATGTAGTTCTAAAGCTGTACCTCCACCCTTCTGCCTCCTGTGTGAGATATATGCTTCCCAGCTGATTGCTAAATTAATAAGAAAACCAATCATTTTTTAAACAACTAGGGGAAAAAGTCACACCCCTTGAGTGCTGTGGTGATGACAAGTAGAGACGCCTTTGGCTGTGAAAGAGTGTGGGCAGCAGCTGTGAGAGGTGATGGGGTAACATCGTATGCAAGGATTGTTTTTAAGTATAGAAGAAGAGAGCTGAGTTTTGTTTTTTTTTTTAAACTCAAGTTGACAAGCAATTAAAAGACTAAATTTAGTGATCAGCTTTCAGCCTGTCTCATCTGTCCATGCTGGCACAGTTCGTCATTGCATTCTCCTTAAGATTACAGCCACTGGCTCCCTGGACTGCTCTCTCTCAGTTCCTCAGCCTCACTGGTCTTTCCTTTTCAGTCTTCATTGATTTCTTCCTAAAAGATGGAGAGCCATTGCATAGCGGTCTGGCCTCACAGGGAACCTGCTCTGCTCTATGTTTTCTAGGCTCCTGCTATTCTGAATTAATTTGGAATTCTTATTTTAGATCCTCCTGTTATCCACAGGACTCTCCTAGTGAGTTTAAAATAGACTGTGGGTAAAAGGGAGCTATTGAGGGGGTGTCAGCAGGAGAGTAATGAGAATGAATCTGTTACAAAAAGATTTATCTTCCTTTTGCAGTTATCCAAATGAACTCAAGTGCAAAGTAGTGAGAATAGAGGGAACCACAAATGGCTAATTAGGAAGGAAGTAGAACAGGTAGGACTTAGTTGAATGGCAGTGGAGAGGGAGAAGGGTAAGACTTGGGTTTTCAGCTGGGCACCTGGATTGATGGCCTCCTTCACTAAGAAAACGTAGCAGAAGTTTACATAGATAGAGAAGGAGTGAGAACGAAGGTGCTTGGAAAACGCTTGACACTACAAGTCTGGAGCTGAAGGAGAGGCCTGGGCAGGGAGAACTCAGACTTGTCGGTAAGGCAGTACTGATGAATCAGGTGAAAAGAGGAGGGAGGACAGAACTCTCAGGGAGTGCCAGTGTATAAGAAATGGTCATTGATAGTGAGACAGCACTGAGAAAGAGAGGAATTACCACAAAATCCAAGGAAGGAGAAAGTGTCAAAGAGTAGTGAAAGTTGAGCGTGGTGGTGCACACCTGTGATCCCAGCACTCAGGAGGCTGAGGCAGGAGGATTGCCAGGAGTTCAGGGCCAACTTGAACTACATCGTGAGACCCTGTCTCAAAAAAGAAAATCAAAAAAGAAAGAGTACTGAAATATTCTAGAAAAGTGTGGTTAGATAAAGTATGCAAAATGTCCTTTCAATATAACAGTCAAAAATCTTATGACCATCTCCTCTCAGCTTTTTGACTAAGATCAAGGTAGTATCTGTTCTTATCAGTTTAATATCATATATATCTTCTAGCCAAGGACAATATAGTAAAAGGAGTTTTAGAGCTGGGAGATGGAATAGGAGCTTGCTCTATCCACTGTGAGCATCGACCTGGAACGGCAGTGCCTCCGGAAACAGTGCAGCTCCTTGGGAGACATGGGGGAAAAAAAGCTGATGACCTTCATAAAAAGCAGTGTGAATGAAGCAGTAAGAATAAAAGCAAAGGAGTGAATGGGCCACTGGTTTCTAGGTCTCTACCTACGAAACTGGGTGCTTCTGATGGACAGGGACCACCTCTTACACACCTTTACCTCTGCAGGGCTGTGTTCAGCATCTGTGGGTTCTTACGTGAGGATTCACCCTCAGAAATATTCAGAAAAAAATTGTATCCATACTGACCATATTACAGATTTATTTATGGTCATTGTTCCCTCAACAGTACAGCTATTTATTTAGCGTTTATGTTGTTTTAGGCATTATAAAGAACTTAGAGATGGAAAGTGTATAGGAAGTTGTTCATAGGTTATATGCAAATACTACCCCATTTTACATGGGAAACAGAGCATCTGTAGATTCTGGTATCTGGGGTGAGTCCCCACATAGATTCTGAGGGATGACTGCATTTGGTGTTGTGCTATTAATGCAGCTTAAAAGTCACTTGCTTTAGCTTTTTTAGCAGCCACTTCACACTGATGGCTAATTAAACTTTTAAGTCTTTCTCGCATACTTTTTTTGAGCTTTGTCATCCTCTACTTCTATTTTTATGTTATAAGAGTTTGGGATCCAAATGCATAGCTGTGAGTATTTATATTCAAAATGTTAAATTCAGCTCATTATGATGGTTTATCTAAGTTTTATTTTGGGATTCTAATTTTGTCATTTAAATTAACCCGTTTATTGTGTTTCTTATACTTTGCTTTTGTCTTATTTTTCTAGTATAAAACCAGCAAAGAAGGGAGTGTAATGGGAGTGACGGTGTCGCGGCTTGCAATGTTGTCTCACTGCCAGGCTCTGTCACAGGCCTGCAATTATTCTGAAGGTCAGACCTCATCCCATGACGGCCCCATTGTGAGCCTCAGCTCTGTGTGACTGTGAGCAGAGTGCTGGGTGATTGGATTCCGTTTAATGACCACATTCAGAGGGACGCGTTCTCAGACACATTCTTGGCTTGCTTTTGTTTCCTTCTTTTTCACAAATATGCTGTAATTTGAAAGAACTAAAATTCTGGGTAAACCAAACATGTAAAGCATGATTTCTAGAGTACAGAAATAGAAAATCATACTTAAAACCATTTATTTACGAGTTGTGGTATCTCAGGTGTCTCCATCCTCCTTGTGTACAGAGCTGCCAGATAAACAGAAATTCAGCTACTAGAAAGTACAAATTAAAAGCCAGAGTATTCTGTAGTGTCAGATAGTTTGCTTTAGAATGTTCTTTGCATATTAATTTTTTTGGTGTTTCTTTTTTCTTTTGCAAAATGCAACTAATATATTTTCATTTTAAAGTAGAATTCTTTGGTAAAAACATATATCATAAAATGTATTTATATATACATAATGAAGCAATCAAAATGTTTCAAAATGGAGATTGATTAAATTATAATTGTTCATGTAATGGATTATACCTTGAGGCACTAAGGATCATGTTCTTGAATATTAAAGTGAGGAGACATTGTTTCAATGTATCTTTTTTTTTTTTCTTTTTGAGACACTGTCCCAAAAAGGCTGGCCTTGAACTGTGTAACCCAGGTTGGCCTCAAATTCACAGCATTCCTCCTGCCTCAGCCTCCCAAGTGCTAGGATTATAGATGTGCACTACCATACCTGGGTCAGTAGATGTCTTTAAATGCAAAAAAAATCAGATACAGAGCTGTGTGCACCAAATTTTTATGTATTATTTGTGAAAATTCCAAAATTTCTAAAATAAATGTGTTCCTAGCCAGGCGTGGTGGCGCATGCCAATAATCCCAGTGCTCAGGAGGCTGAGGCAGGGGCATCACTGCAAATTCGAGGTCAGCCTGGTACATAGTGAATTCAAGGCCAGCCTGAATTACAGAGTGAGATCCTGTCTCAGAAAATATAAATAAATAGATAGATAGATAAACGTGTTCCTTATAATAGGATTAAATATACCTCTTGAAGCCGGGCATGCTGGCACACCCCTGTAATCCCAGTATTCCAGAGACTGAAGCACAGGATCACCTCAAGTTTGAGGCTAGCCTGGAATAGATTGCGAGACCCTGTCTCAAAAACAATAATACCTGGGCATGGTGACACATGCCTGTAATCTCAGCACTTGGAAGGCTAAAGCAGGAGGATTGCCATGAGTTTGAGGCTAGCCTGGGCTACATAGTGAGTTTAAGGCCAGCCAGAACTACATAGCAACACCCTGTCTCAAAAAAGCCAAGGAAAAACAAAAACAACAGCAACAAAAAACATCTCAAAGAGAGTGCCTAATGGGGTTGGGGATTTAGGTCAGTGGTTAGAGCGCTTGCTAGTAGAGCGCTTGCTAGGCAATCTCCAGCACCAAAAAAAAAAAAAAGTGCGTAAGTGATGAGTTTCTATGCAGTGTCTCTGTTCTGAGCATATCACTCTATTTCTGATCCTAAAGCCAGCATGCAGGGACCTCAAGCAATCAAAAGATCCTGAGAACTCCTGGTCTTTTCTCTGAAAGCACCAAGTCGTTTGTTTAGTAGAAGTGAAGGACAGTTTTGCTGCTTAACACTAAAGATGATGTCCTTGTTTTTTCCTATTTTAGGAGAAACAGTAGTAAACGTTTTAGACTTTAAGAAGGATGCTGGGCTGTGGCATGGCATGTTTGCGGTAAGCTACTCAGAATTAAGTTGTGTTTGAAATTAAGGTCAGGGGCTGGGGATTTAGCTCAGTGGTTAGAACGCTTGCCTTGCAAGCACAAGGCCCTGAGTTCGATCCCCAGCACCGGAAAAAAAAAAAAGAAGAAGAAATTAAGGTCAACATGCTCTGTCAGATGGACATCTCTTAGTGCTGCTTTGACATGTAAGCTCCCAAAAGATTGATAATGTTTCCTAGAGAACATCTAATCATTCCATTGGATAAATTGCATTGAAGGACTGCCCTGTGTAAGCTCTGTGCTGCATCTAGAGAAGAATCACAGGTAGATGAGTGTGCTTTCTGTACTAGAGGGACGGTGGGTGGTTAGAGAAAGTTGGTTTCCTTCTGACTCTGGGCATCAAGGCAGTTTTTTTTGAAAAGATGACAACTGAGTTGGTCTTTGGGAATCAGATATTTGGGGGTAGGTAGAGGTAGACATAGAGGGTATTTCATATTTGTATGTAACATGCCATTTAGGAGAGAGAAGAAATACAGGATCCTGGAGTTGAAAAGGACCTTAGAGCATCTAATCCTTCCTCCTTTGAAGCTATAGGAGCCTTCGAGGAGAGAAAAGCCTGAGGGAAGGAAAGAAAGGTCCCCTTTTGTCCAGGGAATACCCCCACCCCCAAAAAGGAAGAATGTTACTCTTTCAGTATAACTGCTATCCAGCTCTTTCTTTCCCATTTCTTCTTCTTTTTTTTTTAATCAGAAGTTTTAAAAAACCCTTTTGAGGAGTTGAGAGGAATCTCTTCCCTGTTATACAAATCACAAGTTAAGTACCTATGTGAAGAGTTGGCTATGAAAGCACTCGTTAGCCAGGTGTGGTGGCACACACCTGTAATCTCAGCACTTGGGAGGCTGAGGCAGGAGGATCGTCATGAGTTTGAGGCTAGCCTGGGGCTACATAGCAAGTTCGAGGCCACCCTGAACTATGTAGTGAAGCTGCCTCAAAAAAACAAAAAAAAACAAAAAAAAAAGCGCTCTTTATCCTGAAACCAAAAGTTTCTTACCAGCAGCAAAAACTCAAAGGAAGGTGGAATGGTGTCCTGGTTTCTTTGGGCCACTTGGGCAATGAGTGAAGTGACTGGCCTAAATACCAGCCCTTGCTTACTCTGGCGCGGTCTTAGGAGCAGGACATCCTGGGCATGTTTGATCTGGGAGGCAGGACAGTCACCAGACTGCACAGTGCTCACTCCCTCAGCTTTACCTGACCACACACTGTACAGGTCTGTGCAGGAAGGCCTGCTGCAAGAAATGGGGGGGCTTTGCCTTCTCACCTTGTGGTACACCCCAGCACGGGTATGATGGAAGTGCTTGGTGGGTGTAGGACAGTTCAGCTCTGTCTGTCAGCATCTTTAAAACATCTCCCCTGGGACTCTGCTGTACTACTTTTGTGTATTTTTGTGGGATATATCGGATTCATAATTGGGACCGTCTCTGGGGGAGAGAGGAGGGAACTAGACTACAGAGTAGGTATCAAGGAATTTCAGTCCTATCATTAATGACTCAAGATTTTTTTCACAGAGCATGTATTTGAGCAATACTTCTATAATTAGAATTGATAGCAAACTGTCAACTCAGTTTTGAAATGCTACATTATATATTTGGCATTGATTGCTTTTTATGTTTCTTTGCTTTTCAGAATGTAATGAATAAGATGCATACAATTAGTGTGCCCTACTCTGTTATGAAGACCTGTCCTCTCTCTTGGGTCCAGAGAGTGCATGCCCACAAAGGTAGTCACACACAGCATCTAAGCTTTAATTTTGAGACTGTTACAGTTGAAATTTTACGGATTTTCAAACTGCCCCACTAGAGAGACATTTCTGTGTCTTGGCGACTAAACAAATTTTAGAGTTAAGTTACTGTTGACTTAGGTACTGTATGTCATCCGTTTCATCTCAGTCATGTCCTTTCTGAAGAACTGAGATGAGTGCTCCTGAGTCTGAGCCCAGAATTAAATTTATTGAATGTGGTGTTATCCAGAGTTTTCTCGGCTGGGATGCTGTGGCCTGTCTAGCGGTTGCAGTAAGCAGGCAGTTGTGTATCTAGTCAGTCATCTAAATATGTCCTTTTCTTCCTCTGACAGCTGGCAGAGTTTTTTTGAAACCTTTTTAATTTTCTTCTAGTGAGAGTTACAATCCCCAAAATAAGTAAACCTGTATATCGTATATTAAATATTTACCAGATTTAGTGTGTGTTTGTGTGTTAACTTCATCCCCTTTGACTTACAGCCAAAGTAGCTTTAGTAAAGTGTCGAGACTTGCACTGGGCTATGATGGCGCATCGAGACCAAAGGGATGTGAGCCTTAGTTCTCTCCGGATGCTGATTGTGACTGATGGCGCTAATCCCTGTGAGTATTTCTGGTGTGTGGGTCTAGGGGTGCCTTCTCCTCTGCAGATTAAACCCTCCCACATGCTCTTCTCTGTAAGTTTTTTTGTGTTTTTTGAGACAGGGACTCAATGTGTAGTGCAAGCTGGTCTCGAGTTCACTGTGTAGCCCAGGCCAGCTGGAATTTGTGACCCTCCTACCTCAGCCTGCTGGAGTGCTGAGATTACAGACACACACCACCATGCCCAGTTTAGAAGCTGTCAAAACACTCCTTCTTGCTCATTTATGTGCTCTTTCTATCATATGGCTATGGGTATTCTTTAGATAAAAAGAGAGGCAGAAGGTGACTTGATATAACTAAGTGTCAGAACTTTAGGTAAACACATGGGATGCACTTTATAAGAAAAAGTCAAAAGGTATCGCATAGAAGATGGAACTAAGCTGAGGCTGCATTGTGTTGGCGATTGGCAATGCGAGTTGCTCCTGGAAGAGCTGCTAACTTGGGAACTGGCTGCATACTGCCTGCAGTGTTGTCTCTGATACTGAGCTTGTCAGTTTGTAAGGCATAGTCTTATTCCAAGTTATTATTTTATTGTATTTTTTTCCAAGTTATAATTGTAAATAGTGTCAGTGACCTTGTATGTTGGATGAACATTAATTTGTCTTTGAAATTGTATCAGACCACCTCACAGGCACTGTAAAATACTTGTATGAAATGAATGATGGACACTATGAGTTCTGAAAAATACTTCAGCTGTCCACTCTTTACCAGTTTCATGCAGTAATGGAAATTGACAATTTCAGCTTTCAAGTTGATCTGTTCCAACTTCTCAGGGTCTGTGTCGTCCTGTGATGCCTTCCTGAGTCTGTTCCAAACCCATGGACTGAAACCTGAGGCCATCTGTCCGTGTGCGACATCTGCTGAAGCCATGACTGTGGCTATCCGAAGGTACTGTACAGGTTGCCAAGTTCTCTTGACGTGTGCTACAATTTGGGTGGAATGTGCAGTTTTTACCAGGTAATGAGAAAGGAGTGCTAACAAATTTTCTGCTTCATAAGCCTAAAAGTGAAAATTACCTTGTGAAGTAGTTTGAAACATCTTCATTTATTTTTCCCAGTCTTCCCCAAATTATATCTAGTGCACTGAAAATTTAATTATTCTTATTTTATATTTATGAAATATTTTTTGCCAGCCTCCCTTCCATTTGTGAAATATTTGTCTGTGTTGTTTTGCTCTTTAGAATTTTTAGTTAGCATTTTAGACCAAAAATAAGTTGTTTATGATTATTGCTTGAATGTGAAAAATGTATTTATACTATAGTACATCATATGTTTTTTTTAATTATTAAATATATTTGGGGTTTTTTTGAGACAGGATCTCACTGCATAGCCAGGGTATTCCCAGCTGGCCTTGGACTCACTGTGATCCTCCTGCCTCCTGAGTGCTGGGATTACAGATGTGTGCCACCATGTCTGGCACCAATACATTTTTAATAAACGATAGAACTTACTTTACACTTTATACTTAATTGAAAGTTTTTGTGCTTTGTACATGCAAATTTGATTAATTTGGCATATTTTTGGTAGACGAAATAGAGATTTGTAGCCAGAGGAAAGTTGTGTTCATACATTATTATGTCCAATTTTTCTGTGGATAGAATTTAATTTCCCAGGGCTGGAGATTTAGCTCAGTAGTTAGAGTGCTTGCCTTGCAAGCACAAGGCCCTGAGTTCAATCCCCAGCACCAAAAAAAAAAGAATTTAATTTCCCAAACTTAATGGGTTTTTTTGTTTTTTTGTTTTTTTTTAACTCTTCAGGCCTGGAGTTCCAGGAGCTCCTCTGCCAGGAAGAGCCATCCTCTCAATGAATGGATTGAGCTATGGGGTAATACGGGTCAACACTGAGGATAAAAATTCAGCCCTGACCGTCCAGGATGTAGGGCATGTAATGCCTGGGGGTGAGTCACGAGAAGCACCACTTGGATTTTTGTGAAGATGTATCATCAGGGACAGTAGGGGCTAAGAAAATAGGAGGTCCAAAGCCAGGAATCCCAAATTCAGTACTTATTCACAAAATCTCTCCAAGCCTCTCTAATACTTAAGTAGATAGAATTATGTTGACCTTTCAGCCGGGTTGTGTGATTGATCAGCTGTGAAGACTTCAGTTGTACTTCTTCATATGGAAAGCTAAGTACCAAGTGATACCAGAGTTACTTGGTTTTCACTCTTGCCAAACCATTGAGACTGACAGAAAAAGCATACTGCTTCCTTGAGTGTTTGAATTTGACCTGCCTAGCGGTATATCCCAATTCATTTAACCTGATCATTTTTTAAAATTTTATTATAATGGTACATTTTAGATGTACATAGTGATAACATTCATCATAGGGGATTTGTGCCTGTATATGATGTATCTTGCTGCTTTTTTTTTCCCGTTCCCCTCCCCTCCCTTCACCCCCACCTCCCTCCGTATTTACAAAACTTTGTTTCCATTTTTTCCTTCTATAACCTGGTCATTTTTATAGTACATTACTCTCTTGAAAAGCTTTAAATCAATCTCTTTTTGCAGTACTAGGGTTTGAACCCAGGGCCTTGCACATGCAAGGCAACCATTTTACCACTGAGTCACATCCCTAGTCCTTTAAAAAGCTTTAAATTTCAGATAGGCTGTACTTATGTAGTTTCAGCTTTTAGTATTTCTGTTTGATATTTCTCTCTCCTTCTCGCTCTGTGCGTGTGTCTAGGGATCAAACCCAGCTCTGTGTGTGTGTGTGTGTGTGTGTGTGTGTGTGTGTGTGTGTGTCTAACGGATCAAACCCAGAACTTTGCACATAATAGGCAAGCACTCTACCACTGAGCTACACCCCTAGCCTCTCTTTAGTCATTTTTTAAAATTTTCATGAGTATATGTTTATGGTACATAATGATTACATTGATTGTGGGGAGTTGGTATATCTGTTTAGTATTCTTTTGTTTTTTTTGAGACAGAGTTTTGCTATGTGGTTCAGGCTGGCCTTGAACTCATTATGTAGCCCAGACTGGTCTCGAACTCACAGTAATCCTACTGCCTCAGCATCCCAAGCTCTGGGATTACAGGCATGTAGCACCATGACCAGCTCTGTTCAGTATTCTTTTTTTCTTTTTGGCATGGATGGAACTCAGGGCCTTTTGCTAGCTAGGCAAGCACTCTTAACCACGGAGCTAAATTCCCAGCCCCTTAGTATTCTTTTCTTCTTTTTTTTTTTCCCCTTTAGTATTCTTAATGCCACTCAGTAAATGTTACTTTTACCTGGGTTTGCAGGGTGAGGCTGTTATTTGCTAAGGTTTTCCAGAATTCGTGTCTCTTACCTATATTTTCTGTGCATCAGGGATGATGTGCATCGTGAAGCCAGATGGACCTCCCCAGCTCTGCAAAACGGACGAAATCGGAGAGATCTGTGTTAGCTCCAGAACTGGAGGCATGATGTACTTTGGGCTTGCTGGTGTGACAAAAAATACTTTTGAGGTACATAATATTAATATTTCGCCAGGAAGTCTTTGGTTAAGGTCCACTGTACGCGGGCAGATCTGTGGGCTGATGGAATACTCTGTCTGTGGTGGCTGACAGCTTATGCTCTGCAGCTAGAGGATTAAGAGCAGGTCCTGACTCTGCCACTCACTGGCTGATCGTGGGGGGTGCTGAGCCTTTCTGCACCTCACTGTCTTTATTTTAAAATGTGAGTAACAGCGGTACCTACCTCACAAGTCTGTTTTAAGGACTAAATGAGTTAAAGTTTTAAAGTGCTTGGAACAGCTTCTGACATGTAAGAGACACTGTGTGCGTGTGTTAGATAAATGGTGAGAGTCACAAAAAATTTCAGCCCTTTTGACCTTTATAAGATCAAAAAAACACCTTTTTTGGCAGTTCTGTGGATAGAACCTGGGGCCTCTTGTATGCTGGGCAAGCACTGTATTACTGAGCTACTCAAAAATTTGATTTTGAAAGTACAGTGACAGTGCCATAGAATATGTCAGATCAGTTATTAAAACCAAAGAACTAGTTTTTGTCGGGTTTTTTTTTTTTTTTCTTTTTTCTTTGAGACAAGGTCTCACTATGTAGTTCAGACTGGCCTCGAACGCACTATGTAGCCCAGGTTGGCCTCAACTCATGATGTTTCTCCTGCCTCTGCCTCCCGAGTGCTGGGATTACAGGTGTGCACCACCACACCCAGCTTTGAAGAACTGGTTTTTTTTGTTTGTTTGTTTGTTTGTTGGTTGGTTTTTTTGGGTGCTAGGGATTGAACTCAGGGCCTTGCACTTGCTCGGCAAGCGCTCACCATTTCAGCTAAATCTCCAACCCCTGAAGAACTGTTTTGTTACAAGGTTCACCTTGCTCACATTTTTGGTCTTTCAGTTAGATTTATTGAGCATCTTTTCTGTGTGTTTGGCTGTATTCTAGATGCCTGGCCTACATCAGGAAATAGAGCTCCTGGTAGAGCTTATACTCTGATGGAGCTTGTACTTTCTAGTTAGACAGCACATCACTTTCCTGGAGGCAGTTCTGTCTGTGAGGCCAAGATGAAATGAGAAGTTTGCCTAGTGAGCCCAGAAATAGAAACAGGAATTTTTATAATTACAATCAGAGTACCTTTTGGGACCACAGAAATTCATTTGATAGATATGTCCCCCTCATGCTAGACAGGGCTTATGTAAGCACTGCCAATTTTTAGTTCTTTGAGCTTTTTTCTCTATAATGCAGATCAGTGAGTCTCAAAATAGCAGGACCCCTGTGTCTACCTTCCCGTTTGAAAATGAATGCATGTAACTGTGTACTGAGATGTCACTGGTGAGAGTGTCATCCGTGTGATAACATACCTGTGTTATCTGTGGCGTGGCACCTTGAGAAAAGCTAAGATTTCCTGGACTGACCATCATCTTTGTGTTTCTATAACACAGAATGGTTTCCTCAGAATCATTAAATGTCTTGCCAGGAGTGGTCATTCACAAACTCCTCAGGCTTATGGTTACCACCAGTCTCTTGGTTTATTTTCATAAGTGACTACCTCTTTTAAATATATATAAATTTCTTGAGTATATATCCATTTAGCGCTTTTTTTTTTTTTTGGTGCTGCATAGTGAGACCCTGTCTAAAAGAAAAGCAAAAAATATTTTACCTACAAGGCAATTGCCTATCCAGAACTAATGAAGAAATCTCAAATGAAGGTCCAAACTACTAAGAAATCTCTGTTACAAATGTAATGATAGCAAAACGGAATAAAAATCCTAACCAAAAAAGGAGGAAAATTGTTTCCTTGGTTTTGTAAATTCAAATTTCTATTTTTTTTCTCATTGAGTATTTATATTCAAATGCTGAGGGTGTTTTCCAAAGTGATTAATATTTCACTAGGACAAAAGATCTAGTAATGATTGGTCAGAAAATAAAAATGTGTTTTAAAAATAAATTACTAACCAAACATGGTAGTGCATGCCTGTAATCCCAGCACTCCAGAGCCTGAGGCAGGAGCAATTTAGTGATTAATAAGACCCTGTCTCAGAGTACATAGAACTTTTCCCTTTCTTCCCTTTGTCTTTCAGGTGATCCCAGTCAATTCTGCAGGCTCTCCTGTTGGAGACATGCCTTTCATTCGATCAGGATTGTTGGGATTTGTAGGTCCGGTAAGTAATGCTTTCATGTTGATTTAATATTACATCTTTTCTAAATTTACATCTGATCTAAATATTTGGACTTCAGTTACACAACAGAACAAATTCTGACTAGCCCAAGGGTGTTACAATGCTACTTAGCTTTATTTAGTTGCAGTTTTTTTAAGAATATCAAAAAATGGTGCCGGGTGTGGTGACACACTTAAATTTGAACTAGAAAGCCAGCCGTGGTAGTGTACACCCATAATCCCACCATTCGGGGGACTGAGGCAAGAGGATTGCTGTAAGCTGGAGGCCAGCCTGGGGTGCATAGTGAGTTCAGTACATAGTGTCTCCTACCCTTTCTTTCTTCTCCTTTGAACACCTTAAATTATATAAGAGTAGGTCTAATTTTATTTTATTTCTTCCCTACCATTTGTGGGCTGAGAAGGAGCAGGCACAGGCCTAAGAAAATCGTTCTCTTAGAAATAATAGTCTCTGCCTGTTGTCTTGACTTCTTTACTCAGCACCAAGAAATTCTTGAAGACCTGAATCCTTTTAGCTTGTTTCACTATTGCGGTTCAGGATGGAGCTGCATTCCAAGAAACAGAGGAGAAGGTGCAGTCCTACCTACCCTCTCTTAAGGGTCCCTGAAACTGCCAGGCTGCTCTTCCACTTTTATCTCCTTAATCTGCACTGGTCCCCTGTGCAGCTCCCCTGTGCAGATCCCACTAGTCCCCTGGCCACATCAGTGCAGTTTGTTTTACTTTGATTAGCCATCCCCCACTAAAAGTTCTCTTACCATCAAAAATGTGGAACCCGGGTATGGTGGCACACACCTACAATCTCATCACTTGAGAGGCTGAGGCAGGAAGATCGCTGTGATTTTGAGGCCAGCCTGGGCTACACAGCAAGACACTATCTCAAAAATAAATAAATAAAAAATAAAAATAAAGTGGAGAAACAGATAATGACAGGCGATGACTGTCTCAGTCTCTTACCAACACCTGAACTCTCAAACTGTGCTGGAAATGGCTTTTCTCTGGCAACTGGGATGATCCAGTGGTTTCATGAGTTTAAAAGTTCTGTCTTACTCACTTCATCCAGTCGCTGTACAACACTGCGCTATGTGCCATGAGTCACTGGGTGTGCTCACCGGGGCAGCACAGATACTGAAAACCAGGAAGTCAGTGAGCAAATTCATTGGCGATAACTCATACTCATACGGGGATCACTTCTAGGTCACTGAATGTGTGTAAGTGGCCCAAGACATTTAGGGATTTTTTTTCCCAGTACCACGGTTTGACTTGGGTCAGTGGTGATGACCCTGTGCTATGCGTGCTGCGGCGGGCACTCAGAGCCCCAGCAACCCGGCATAGGATGACAGTTGTTTTTTCTAAACTAAAACCTAAATATTCAGGTTTAATTGTACTGTTGGCACTTTGCAATAACTAAGTAGGTTTTGGGTTGCAGTTTGGGCACTTGGTCTCTATAAACAGTTCGCCATCACTGCCCTAGGGAGTGCTGAGTTACATCCCCAGCCCTCTTTATTTTGAGACATTTCTCGCTGAGTTGCCCAGGGTGGCGTCAAACTTGCAATCCTCCTGCTTCAGCCTCTTGAGTTGCTGGAATTACAAGGATGCACCACTGTGCTGGCAATATTTAGGAATCTGTAATAAATGAGAAAAGTTAATTCAGTGGAAATAGGTCTGGAAAGAGGATTTAATCAGTGATGCTTTGAGGGCTGCAACAGCAGTTTCCTGCAATTCTGTTATCTTCCTGGAAGAGAAAGCCTTTTCTAATGTTCCTCAGACCTTTCTGGTTTTTTCCAACAAGGTTTCACCATTTTTTTTTTTCACTGTTTTTTAGGGTTTTTTTTTGTTTGTTTGTTTCATCTTGTAGTTCAGGCTGGTCTTGAACTCACTATGTAGCCCATGCTGGCTTTGAACTCACTGTGATTGCTGGGGATTTAGCTCAGTGGTTAGAGTGCTTGCCTCGAAAACACAAGGCCCTGAGTTCGATCCCCAGCACCGAAAAAAAAAAAAAGGAGTATTTTGCTTTCGAATGCTCCCTACTCGTCGAATTTACTGTGATTCTCCTGCTTCTCCCTCCTGAGTGCTCACATATATAAGTGAGATCACACACATGTGCCACCACATACCCAGCCAGATCCTTTTTATTAGGCTGTTTCTAATCTTGCCAGATGGAAACAGCTTTATCCTTATAAACTTGAAACAATGATTCTCATGCTCAAACTATTTTAATCTCTTCCTAATTCCAGTAGTAAATTAATTAACATTTTTCTCCTCTGCTTTCAACCTAGGAATAGTTACAGAAGATGAAGTAATACATGCTCATGGCAAGGAAAATAAGCCTACACTTGTGTGAAATCCTAGTTGCTTTCTTACAAAATTCTTCTCTAAGAATAAATATGAACAAATTATTTCCTTATGTACTGTAAGATGTAATTGGCTATAGGAGGCCAGTGATTTCCCTATTGATTTCAGAGATGTCAGAATGTGAAAAATGTCTTTAAAATCCATAAAATAGGACATTCTTTATTCATATGATACACACTCATACT
The DNA here is from genome assembly GCA_004026905.1 of Hystrix cristata. NCBI lineage: Eukaryota > Metazoa > Chordata > Mammalia > Rodentia > Hystricidae > Hystrix > Hystrix cristata. The sequence continues at coordinate 14,255 of PVJO010020148.1, read as the reverse complement.
TACATATGGACGTATTTTTTTGTTTTTCTTTTTATCACATCAAACCCAGAGCCACAAACAACATAGGTAAGTATCTGTCATGTTTTTTGTGAGATTTATCTTAAAGCAGAAGATAAGTGGTGGCGCACACCTCTAATTCCAGCACTCAGGAGGCAGAGGCAGGAGGGTTGCTGGGAGTTCGAGGCCAGCTTGGGCTAGATAACAAGACCTTGTCACCAAAAAAAAGGCAGGACGTATTTAATATGTTTTCCTGTTTAAACCAGGGAGACCAAGATAAATCATTGTTATCTTTCAGGGCAGCTTGGTGTTTGTAGTTGGAAAAATGGATGGATTACTGATGGTTAGTGGTCGAAGACATAATGCTGATGACATTGTTGCCACTGGACTGGCTGTGGAGTCAATAAAGACTGTTTATAGAGGAAGGTGAGTGGCACAGGTTCAAGGATTGGCATTTGTGGGGTGGGGGCACTGAGCGGTCTCTGCAGGGCAGCTGAGCTGTGAGTCTCTCCCCACATGATTGAGCCGCCTGGCCTTGACTGTGTATCTCCAAGGGTCTGGTTCTTTGGCTGTAAGTGAGAGGATAAGTAGATCCCACAAAAAAAAAAAAGAAAAGATATAACTAGATCCCATATTTCATATTTTAATTATTACTTTTTGTTAAATCATGCAAGACTGAGGAGAGTTCCTGTATTTCTTCAGTATGGTGCCATTCGGGGTACTGGAGACAGGTGCCCCTTTTGCAGTTTATATCTAAAACTTGTTGCCCTTACTTGTTTCTAACTAAATTATACTATTTTAATATGTAGGCTGACATAACCCATAAGTGCTAATAATATCAAAGTCTGTGGAAACAGGCATCTTTTTTCTTGTTAATACTAGATGAGGTGTTTGCTACATATTTGGGTAATGTCTTATTTAGCAGTTTTACAATCGTGGGCACATATCTTCAAAGCAACCTTGGTGTCTTTTTAATTCTTCAAGAAGAAGAATTAATGAAACCAAAAAGACCTGATTCCTGAAGTGTGCAGGGTTTTGTAATGTTGTGGCTTCCTGAGAGATGTAAACTACATAGGACGCTGGACCTCCTGTCTCTGGTTACAGTTCTGTCCCTAACACATAGCACAGTGCCTAGCACACAGTGGCGATTCTGTGAATGTGTGTGACTGGGAGGGAGGCAGGTGGTGAGCTGGCACATTCAGCTCCCATCATGCATTCATTCAACAAATACTCATCGGACGCCGACTACATCCCACTGTTCCAGATGCTGTGACTATGGCTATGAGCAAAACAAGCCAGGTCTCTGCATCCTCACTGTGGGAATCAGACAGTAGCAAAGGGAACTGGGAGATAGATACCATGTGAGAAGGTGGTTACTGCTGTTTCGGGGGGTGGGGGAGCGCACTGGCTTACCTGGGGTGGTCTGGGAACGCCTCACTAGAAAGGGGACATTTGAGCGGAGACCTCACTCAGAACCAGCTCCATCCTTCTCCCTGGCCTGCCCGGCCTCTGTGGTCCCGCCTGTGTCTGACTCTCCCTCCTGCTCTCTGCTTCACCACTCTGCTCCAGGCACACTGGCCTTCTTGCTGTTCCTCAAACCTGCCAGGCTCGTCCCCACCTCAGAACCTTTTCGCTTTCCGTCCCTTCCGCCCGGAATCCTCTTCCTCCAGATCTTCACGTGGCTCGCGTCCTCACCTCACTCAGGTCTCTGCTCCAGTGTCCGCTCCCCAGGGAGGCGCTCCCCGGCCACCCTCACCCCATTCTGCCCGGGCCCGCCTGCTGTGCGTCCCAGTACACACGGCGATGCAGCGTTTTTATCTCTTGTTGGTTTGGTTCTGTCTCTAACACGTAAGCTCCGTGAAGACAGGAACTTTGTCGTATTGACCACTTTGTCCCTAACATTCATGACAGTGGTGCTTACTACGTGTTTTTGAGTGATTCCATCTTCATTTCGGTGCTAATGATTGCATATTTTCTTAACTGCTCGTTTCCGGGTGGTGTGGTGGGGTTGTCTCCTCTCTGTAATTCCAGTTAAGCAAAGTAAGTCAGCCTGGTTACGAAGGGACTCTGATGTGTTTGATCTGTCTCTCTTAGAATTGCTGTGTTTTCTGTGTCTGTATTTTATGATGAGCGCATCGTGGTGGTTGCAGAACAGAGACCTGATGCTTCCGAGGAAGACAGCTTCCAGTGGATGAGCCGTGTGCTGCAGGTGAGGGCACTTTGGGTCTGTGTCCAATCAGGGCTGCCACCCCTGCCAAGGCACTTTCTTTGACGGCCTATCATGCCACCCTATTTTTTTCTTGCTGATCATTGCTCAGGTATTCTGGGCGCTATTATGAAAATCAGATAACTAATGCCATTTCTCCTGTGGACTGCTTAATATTTTTCTACCTACATTGCCAAGAGCAAGTGAACTGATTTGCCTCAGCAAATTCTTTCATGGCTGAGTATTCTCTACTCATGAAAGTTTTCACTGTCCATGTGCAGAACATATCTTTGACAGTAGTTACTGTACTTGGCAGCTGTTAGTCGCAGTCTTACAAATGCCAGAAGCGGCGCCTTGCATGTGAGACTCCGTGAGAATAGAGGATGTTCACATTCTGACAAACTTTACTGTGGAATTGGAGGTGATGATAGGTGAGGTAAACCATGAGGGAAGGAGAATGACTTGGGCTTAGTAAAAGGGATATGTTTCTAGTGGGGGGCAGACCAAAAGGGTGGAAAGAGCCTAGAGTTCATTAAGAATCATAAATTATTTGAATCTCCTGCCAGGTGTGGTGGCACATGCCTATAATTCCAGCATTTGGGAAGCTGAAGCAGAAGGATCACTGCAAGTTTGAGGCCAGTGTGGGATACATCTTGAGTTCAAGGCCAGCCTGAACTACATAGCAAGACCCTGTCTTAAAAAACAAAAAAAAAAAAACCAAAATTGTTATTTTTTTTTTAATCTCCTTGCTCTAGGCAAGTGACTGAACTTCCCTGAATTTTTTTCCTAACCTGTAAAATAGGGATAAATTGCCTGTTTTACAGTGGTATTGGGAAGAGTAAATGTGATAATGGAAGTAGACAGACTACATAGTTCCTACACTCAATAAATTAAGGGTGATGATTGGCTTTTTTTTTTTTTTTTTTTTTTTTGAGAAATGGTCTCATTAAGTGGCCTTGGCTGTCATTGAACTTGCAATCTTCTTGCCTCAGCCTCTCAAGTAGTTTGTATTACAGGCTTGAGCATGATTCTTACTGACATTAAAAAATAATGACCATGAGCATTACCAGTAATAAGGAAATGAAAGATGTTCACTCTATCTTACGTTGTTGTTGGCTTTTTGGTTTTTTTGTTTGTTTGTTTGTTTGTTTGTTTGTTTTGAGACAAGGTCTCACTTTGTAGTTTAGCCTGGCCTTGAGCTCACTTTGTAGCCTGGGCTGGCCTTGAACTCGTAGCAATCCTCCTGCCTCAGCATCCCCAGTGGCTGGGATTATAGGTGTGCACTACCATGCCCGGTTTAAATCTTGTTTTGTTTCGTTTTTGTTTTTGCACTCTATTTTAAATAACATTCCCTGTACTCTTTGTCCCCGCTCTTCCTTATTTTTCTACTTCGCATTTACCACCATACAAATAGACATATATTTATAATCTGTTTTCTAATCCACTGTAAGTCCCACAAAGGCCGAGATACCCCTGTCTCTTCTGTCCACTGCTTGGTGTCCAGATCCTGATAGCTTTGCCGGCACTTACCATATTTGTCGGCCAACTGAGTGGACTGAAGAAAGCATGGAGTGCCCTCGCCATAACAATTTATATGTTACCAACATTCTGGTGTCTTTTAACTTTTCCACTTGGGACATTTGGATTTCTTAGAAATGATGCCAGCAAACATGAGAGGAGTGACAGGGTTAGACGACTTCAGATATCTTTCCTTTTTTTCTTTTTTCCCCTCAGAGTTTGCTGTTGTTTTGGTTTTTTCGAGAAGAGGGTCTTGCTATGTAGTCCAGGCTGGTCCTGAATTTAAAATGTTCCTCCTACCTCACCCTACCAAGTACCAGATTACAGGTTTATGCCACTGTGCCCAGTTTGACTTTTCCAATTTGTTTCTATCTTCAGAGTCTGAAATTCTGAATTACCAGCTCATCTAGCAAAAGCTAATTGTACTAAAAAATCAGAGAAGGAAAACGACTAAATGCAAACTGGGCGAAAGGATTATGAAGAATGTAGGAATAGGCTGATTGCTGAAAGATGACTGAAGGGCAGACATGCAAAGAGAATATTTTTCATACCATTCATATTTTTAAATACAGACCTGATTTTTTGTTGAAAATGAATTTTGGGGCATAATGGTAGAGCTTTGTGGTAATTATACTTTTTTTCCCTATTACAGAGAAGTAAATATACATAAAGTTCTCAAGATTTTGTTAATTTTTTTCCTGGAAAATAACTTCAGGAATTAGCAATGCAAATCCTTGTAAAAGTGACTTGGTGACTGATTTAGGCGTGAAGCGAGATACTGTTGTCTCCCTGGGCTCTGTGACCTCCCAGCTGGGTCCACAGTGAATACTAGAGGATGTTCTAGTAGGTTAGAGACTGGGGATGGTTAAGTGCCGGTCTCAGATAGGTGCCTAACTCAGCACTTTCAAAGGACAGGTGGCCAGAATAATGATTTACTAGATGTTATGTTTCCAGGGGGCAGTCCAGGCTACCTGTCTGTAATACACTTGGAAACTTTTTGTGTATTCTATTTTGTTGTTCTGTTTTGTTTTTTGACTTTTTGTCTATCCTAAAAGACAGCAACTCGGAAAGTCTTCCAGACTTTCTATTTCCCAGTCACGTATGTTGGTATGTAGGATAGCCTGAGGAATATGAGTGTCAAGTCTGTTCCATGGCTCCTTTTTAAGTGGTTTTTTTTTTTAAATAAAAGAAGACAGTTCATTCGAAGATGGGAAAGGGGAAAAAGAGGGATGACAGACAGCTACTCCAAACAAGTAGGGAGAACTTGAAAGTGAATTGCTCCTTAAGTGGTTTTAATAAAAGGCCTTATCCACCTCTTATGACTCATTTTATTATGACTGTTAGTCCATTCTCCTTCTGCAACTCTGTAGTAGTTCCATTTCACTGAGGCCTGTGTGGAGTAGAAGAGAATCTTCTTAACAAATGTGTTTTGAACTGATTGATTTGGTTGGATTTAAAAGGCAGTTGAGGGGTTGGAGGTTTAGCTCAGTGGTGGAGCGCTTGCCTAGCAAACTCAAGGCCCTGAGTTCTATCCCCAGCAGCCCCGCAAAAGACAAAAGAGGCAATTGAATTTGAGCTTGGTAGCACACACCTATAGTCCCAGCTATTTGAGAGGCTCAGGTGGGAGGATGGCTTGAGCCCCAAGAGTTCAGGACCACCCTGGGCAACATAGACCCTGTCTCATAGATAGACAGACAGACAGACAAATAAGGGGTTGGGGATTTGGTTTAGTGGTAGAGAGCTTGCCTAGCAAGCCCAAGGCCCTGAGTTCGCTCCCCAGCACCACCCCTGCCAAAAACGATAGATGAAACAGAAAACCATAAAAATGAAAAATCTTCAAATATTAAATTTTAGCATAAAACATACGTATGTGTTTTCATCTGATGTAGAGTGGTATGTATGAGTTCTAGATAATCTTATTTCCTTTTTTTTAATTTATTTATTTATTTTGGTGCTGGGGATTGAACTCAGGGCTTTGTGCTTGTGAGGCAAGCACTCTAACCACTGAGCTAAATCCCCAGCAATCTTACTTCCATAAACTATATCCAAATGCATCATTTTTGATTTCTGGTTTCACTTAAATTTGAACTAGAATCCAGTTATGGTAGTGTACACTCATAATCCAAGTGTTCGGGAGGCTGAAGCAGGAGGATTGCTAGGAGTTCAAGGCCAGCCTGGGCTACGTAGTGAGTTCAAGGCCAGTCTGAACTACACAGCAAGACCCTGTCTGAATAAAACAAAAACAAAGTAAGTTTGAACTAGAACACAGGTATTGGAAATGTGATTTGAATAGATAATCCTTTCTTTTAGGATTAATTTGCCCATACTGTCAGCAGTAATTTTTTAGGAGCTCACCTGCAGTATGCCTTTCCATAGCCTAGCTCTTTCAGTCTTTTTTTTTTTGCATTTATAGTTTATCATTTATGTAATACTCAAACAGTGAAAATAGTAACAGCCATCATGCACACTGTAGAAACAGCACCGTTGGCTGTGAGCAAATGTGTGCTGATGTCGCTGGAGCCTGTGGCCTGCGCCGAATATCTGGCAGAGGCAGAGGCGGCACATGGTGACGTGGTGACTCATCCAAGCGGGAGCCCATTTAGAAAGCTGCTTTGTTTTCGTAATACAAGTACTTTGTCTCTTGTAAAAGAGCTGCGTCGGCCAGGTGAAACATTAAAAACCATATTTCAGAGATTGTGATGGTTATCATTCACAAGGGAACATACTGAGGCTGGTAAGTCAGTATCGAGCCCTGCCCATTTAGATTCTCTTACCCTCCTTTCGTTCGTCTCTGCCAGAGTTGAAAGGTGTGGGGTCTTGATGATTTTCTTTGGGTCTTAAAACATAGGCGATCACAGTGATCTACTAGACTCTAGATCCAGAATGGATAAATAAAGTCCTACAGTAAAACTATGGATTATGCCAGGAGTATATCAAATGTAGTAAAAGTAATCTCACTTAATATTTTCTTTTGTGTTTTTTAGGCAATCGATAGCATTCATCAAGTGGGAGTCTATTGTCTTGCCCTGGTGCCTGCCAATACATTGCCAAAAACGCCACTAGGAGGGATCCACATATCTCAGACAAAACAGCTCTTTCTGGAGGGATCTTTACATCCTTGCAACATACTTATGTGCCCACACACATGTGTGACGAATTTGCCAAAGCCCCGGCAAAAGCAACCAGGTAATGCACTGGCTTCCAGGCCATAATTTTACAGTTGGAACTTTTAAGAAGCTGACGTCTGACAGTATGATTTTTTTGTGTAGAATTGAACTTTACAAGGACATGTAACACAGGAATAGCATCAGCTGACAAAAAGCAAGGAGGATTGAGACCCTGCAGAATAGGCGTTAACAGGCAGGGCATGGTAGCACCATGCCTGTAATCTCAGGACTTGGGAGACTGAGGCAGGAGGATTGCCATGAGTTTGAGGCCATTGAGGTTACATAGTGAGTTCAAGGCCAGGCTGAGCTACATGCAAGACTGTGTTTCAAAAAACAAAAATAACCAGAAAAAAGTGCTTTAAGGGAAGGTTTGGATAACAAGAATAGCTTATATTAGTATCTTATGTATGTGATCCTAAAGTTTTGCTCTCAGCTGTGGAAACTAAAGATCAGAAAAGTATCCTGCCCCAAGCCACATAGAGATTTACTTAGTGTGACTAAAATCCACTCTGAACACTGCGGTGCTGCCATTTCTGGTGGGAATCTCTTAGCTAGAGCTGCCCTCTCTCATTCCTTTGCAGCTGTTGGGGATCCGAGTTAGGCCTGTGATACTTCTGGGAAGCAAGATAATTCAGAAGTTTTCTGGATCATAAGCACAAAATAAATAGCCTGCTTTGTGTTATATCCTTGTTGAGTGCAAGGTGCAACTAACAATATGTGACTTTCCTTATGGAAAAGAGAAAAAACAGTTTCACTTTTTCACCTAATTTTCTGAGCAGGACTAAGTAGGAGGCTAAGGGCAGGAGTAATTGAAGAGCAGACATGTTAAAATACCCATTAAATCCAAAATGCGATCATTAGGTTTTATTGATTCTTTTCATTTTAAGAGTCGGTACTGAGGGGCTGGGGATTTAGCTCAGTGATTAGAGTGCTTGCCTTGCAAGCACAAGGCCCTGAGTTCGATCCCCGGCACCACAAAAAAAAAAAAAAAAAAAAAAAAAAGAGTCGGTACTGAGAGGCTCCTAGTTCCTTGTATGCCGACAACAAATGAAAACCCAACTCCGGCCTCCTCAGAACCCACCACGTCCACATGTACACACAGTATCCGTCAGCCACCAGATGTGTTAGGTAAAGTAGGTGAAAGTTGAAACATTAGAAAAGGAAGGGAAAGTGGGGTAGTACGTTTCTGCAAGACAGCTTTCTGTTGCAAGGTAAACATGGTATATAATGATAGAGTGTAGGGTAAGCCTCTGAGACTCCAGGATATTATCAGGATATCAAGGTGTTAATATACTCTGCAGTGATTACTTCAGTGGCCTATTGGCCGAAGAGTATATCACACTCATTTATCTAGGTGTTACTGTCAACTCATCAACGATTGTTATCTTTTTTAGCTGGGGAGGAGTGGGGCGGGAACTGAACCAGGGGTTTTGTACCAAGCTACATCCCCAACCCTTGGGAAGACAGGTTCTCACCAGGTTACCCAGGCTGGGCTTGAAATTGCGATCATCCTTCCTCAGCCTTCATTCTCAGAATGCTGGGATTACAGGCATATGCTATCACAGCTTGCGTCAACTGCCGTTCTCTTATTGGCACTGAGTATAAAGTATATGTGATATTTATCAGTTTCTGTTAGCAGAAAAAGGAGTTTATTGAGTATTCTAAAGGGCCAGTCAAAATCAAGAAGTTTGCATTATTGATCAAGAAATGTATAAAGAGCCAAGTGTGGTGGCACATGCCTTGTAATAAAAGCACTTGGGAGGCTGAGGCAGGATTGCTGTGAGTTCGAGGCCAGCCTAGGCTACATAGTGAGTTCAAGGCCAGCCTGAACTACGTAGTGAGACCTTGTCTCAAAAAAAGAAAGAAAAAAAAAATATAAACAGAGCCAGGCATAGTGGTGCACACCTGTAATCCCAGCACTTGGAAGGCCGAGGCAGGAGGATCAAGTGAGTTTGGGGCCAGCCTAGGCTACATGGCAAGACCCTGACTCTAAAAACCAAAATTAATAAATAAAAATAAATAGAATCTTCAAACATATTCATCGCCTAGGCATATGATATATACATAAAAACACACATGGTGCTTGGTATAGTGGTGCGCACCTATAATCCCAACATTCTGCAATGTTGAGGCAGGAGGATTGTAAATTAAGCCTGGGGTGCTGGTGCCCCAGCACTCGGGAGGCTGAGGCAGAAGGATCATCCAAATTTGAGGCCAGCCTGGGCTACATAGTGAGTTCAAGGCCAGCCTGAAGTGTATAGCAAGACCCTATCTCAAAAAAAAAAAAAAAAAATCTAAATTTGAACCTAGCCTAGCCTGGGCAACTTAGTGATTTAGTGAGACCGTGTCTCAAAATAAAGGGTTAGGGATGTAGCTCGGTGTATATTCTCTTGGTTCAGTTTCTAACACACGCACGCGTGCACACGCACGCACACACACACACACATACACACACCACACACCACACCCCACCCCACCCCAGAACCACATGTAGTGGTCTATACCTATAATCCCAGCACTCTGGGAGGCTGAGGCAGGAAGATCAAAAGTTTGATCCCAGCCTGGACAACTTAGAGAGACCCTGTCTCAAAAAATAAAAGGGCCAGGATGTAGCTCAGTGCAAAGACTCTGGGCTCAATCACCATTATCGTGAAAGACAACACACGTACACAATCCTGCACATGAGGCTGAGAGTTTTGCTCAGTGGTAAGATTCCTGCTTAATATGCATGAGGCCCTCCTTGAATTCAGTCCCAGCCCCAAGATTCTCCCCTGCCCCCTTCATACCCCATCCATCTCAGATTCTGCTACACTAAAATTCTACATTTATTGTCATGTGGAAAATCCTATTTTGAATGATATTGAGCGTAGAATTCTTTTAACAAAACATTCAGGTTGGAATAGATGGTTAAAAGATGTTGCTTTTAGAGACATAGTAGGTGATTTTAAAAAAATATTTTTTCAGGATGAGGCAGGAGGATCACCACAGCTTCAAGGCTAGCCCTGATTTCAAGGTCAGCCTGAACTGCTTAGCAAGACCGTGTCTTAAAAAAAATTTTCTTGTCTATTAGTGTATGTTTGCAATGCATGATGTTTATTCCTCATGTGGAATTGGTGCATGTGCATAACATGTCTTTTTTTGTTTGCTTGTTTTTGTTTTGTTTTTTAAGGCAGGGTATCACTATGTAGTTCAGGCCTCAGGCTTGTGGCGATCCTCCTCCTCAGTCTCCCCAGTGATGAGATTACAGTCTTGCACCACCACGCCCAGCCTTGTATATATAACACATTTTAATTCCTTTTTTTCATCTCCTTCCCCTCTCCTGCCTCTGCCCTCCTGCCATCTCTTGATCCTCTTCCCATTTGAGAAAGATCTGTCTCCTTACTTCTGTTGTCTTTTATTTTGCTCTTTATGTGTAATTTGAGTTTCTCTTATAAGAAATTATGTAGTATTTAAACTGTGTGTCTCATTTATTTCACTTAACTTCATGGTCTCAGGGTACATCTATTTTCCTACAAACGATTCAAGTTTCTCTTTATGGCAGAGTGTAGTGGCACCTTGGTTCACAAACGCTTTTGTTTGTGAACAATTTGGTTTGCAAACAGAAGCATTTGGCAGAATTTTGTTTTTTTTACAAACTCTACATTAGGTGACAGACATGACTGCAGCCATCTTTTCCAAAATCATAGAGCAAATTAAGTTTGCAAACCAAGATACTGCAATAAATGCTTAAACGGTGCTTTTTCTAACCAGATTTTAACAGTTTTATCAAATAATAAAACCTATATTCTTTGACATAGTGGTACATGCCTATGATCCCAGCACTTAGGAGGCTGAGGCAGGAGAATAACTGAGTTCATGGCCAGCCTAGGCTACAAAGTGAGTTCAGGCCATCATGAACTACATAGTGAGACCTGTTTCAAAAAAACAAAACAAAAAAACGCCAGCTATATAAAAGATTTATTGTTGTGCTCCCAAAGATGTAGCATCCATTTCATCCCCTCTGATGAAAGCATTGTGTTTGGATTCAGTTTTGTGTTCTGTTTTTGTTTTTGCTTTTTAAAATTTTTTTGGTGCTGGGGATTGAATTCAGGGCCTTGTGCTTGCTAGGTAAATGCTCTACCACTGAGCTAAATCCCCAGCGCCTGTTAACATTTTTATGGACAGAATGAGTGTATGTGGTGAGAGCTGTGCTTGCCTGCAAGCGGCAGAAAAACGAAACAGCAGTTTAAACAAAAATCAAGTCGGGGGGCCAGGGATTCAGCTCCGTGGTTAGAATATTTGCCTAGCAAGCACAAGGCCCTGAGTTCGAACCCCAGCACCGGGAAAAAAAAAAAAAAAAAAAAAGAATCAAGTGGTGCTGGGGATTTAGCTCAGTGGTTAGAGTGCTTGCTTAGCAAGCGCAAGGCCCTAAGTTCGATCCCCAGCACCAAAAAAGAAGAAGATATTTTCTCAAATGCAAGAATCAAATTTATCTCTTTCTTAGGTGGAAGAAATTTAGGCTTAGGCACACCGGGGCTACCATGATCACTCTTTTTCTTCCAACTGCGCATCTTTTTTGCTCTGTTTGATCAGTCAACTATTATTATAGTTACACCACATAACAAATAACCCAAGAATTCAATGCCCTGAAATAACAGTGCTGTTTTTTGCCTATGGAATATTGGATTAGCTGGGCTGGGCCCTGCCCCAGGCTGCAGGCTGATTCGGAACTGTTCCTGTGGCTCCTCGTCATGGGACCGGCAGTTCCCAAAGCCGCATTCCCTCAGGGCAGATGGCAGGCGCAAGAAGGCAAGCCAAACCACGCAGGCATGTTGAGAGCTTTGGCTTGTGTCATGGCCCAGAACAAATCAGACTGTTGCAACAGTCAGAGAAGGAGCCTCTTCTGTGTGACCACAGCTGGGAGAGGGAGGAGAGAAAGAATTCTGGGAAAATAAAGTGATCTGCGCAGCCCTCCTTAACCAGCTGCCTCAGGGTCCATTAGGCTGCCTAGCAAATGAGAGAAGAGGTTAGGAAGGGAAACCTTTCCCTTCAGTGTATTTTCTAAAAATTATATCCATGACTTCCTCTCACGTATTATGCTCCCATGCTGAACAGTGTAGTTTTTTTTCCAGGCATGTGTCCAGCTGGAAACCAGAGCCTGTGTTATTAAGGAAGAAAAGAATAGGTATTGGGTTGATAAATAGCAGTTTTTTTCCATAAGAAATTTAGAGAACCTCTAGTCCTAGTTTTCTGAGGAATCTCCACACTGATTTCCACAGTGGTTGCACCAGTCTGCATTCCCACCAACAGTCTAGAAGGGTTCCCTTTTCACCACAAGCCAGGTGTGGTGGTGCACACCTGTAAACCCAGCACTCGGGAGGCTGAGGGAGGAGGGTCGCCATGAGTTCAAGACCAGCCTGGATTACATGGAGACCCTGTCTCAAAAAACAAAAACAAACAAACAAACAAAAAAAAACTTGCAGAGCTTTCTTCAGTAAAACAAGAAGATGTCTTTGCAGGTGCAACACTGCAGTCAGCTTCCTGGCATTATTGGCTTCAGTATTTTTTACTCTCTTAGCCACAGACTCAAGAATTACACACAAAAAAAGAAAAAAGAATCCAAATTGCCACTGAACTTTGTGATTTTAAGCTAATGTGCAAAATTCACTTTTTAAAAAATGGTATGCCTTTATTTTTACAGCACTAATTCAGTATTGAACAGTTTATACAGTCAGGTGCACTCTGGGTCCCTAGTTACATAGAGGGCCATTTACCTGTGTCATCTATTTTTCAGTTTCATAAGAAGGAATGTTGTATATTTTACTCAGAATTGCAGTGGACACTTTGTAGACAGAAATTGATCCATAGTCAAGCATGTAGGAATGCTTTTCTCAGTTTTTTTGACTTTGAAATTCTTTTAAACTTTTTAAAAAAATACTTTCACACTTACGGAAGAAGTTAGCAAATGGTACAGAGAACAACTCCCTTATACCTTTTATTCAGCTTCCTCCCAAATACTTACTCTTTTAAAAGTGATCGATCCAAGTGCTTTTGTTTTATCTGGTTTTTTTTAATATTTAATTAATTTATTTTGGTTTGTTGAGACAAGATTTTGCTATATAGTTTATGCTGCCCTTGAACTCACGGTGATCCTCCTGCCTCAGTCTCCTGAGTACTGGGAATGCAAGCATGCACTACCACATGCCAGGCATATATCTGTTTCATTATACTGGAAAATTAATAGATTTTGGCAGTAAATGATAGTATTAATCCAGTGTAGCATCACTGTTATTCACAACCTAATGGGCAGTGAGTTTGTTTGGTTATCTTTTTGTCATCTTCCTAGTTTACTGAGGTGGAAATTTAGTCTTCAAGTGACCATGAAGAAAGATATATATCCCAGCACTGTTTCCTTGGGAGTTGGAAGTATCGTCCTATTTATTTTGAAGTGTTAAACCCTTGGAAAGATTGACAGACTAGTATGATGAACAACTATATTTGTTCTAGATTTACCAGTTGCTGACAATTTTTTTTTTCACTGAATTCTGGAAGTAGACTGCAGACATCATGATATTTCACCCATAAGTATTTCTGCCCATGCTAGATGTGGTGGTACACACCTGTAATCCCAGCACTGAGGAGGCTGAGGCAGGAGGATTGCTGTGAGGTACAATGCCAGCCTGAAATAATTGTGAGACCCTGTCTCAAAAGACTGGGGGGGAAAAAAAGAATTTTAGCCCATCTGTTTTCAGCGAACAAAAGCTGTCTTCTAAAATTTTTCTGCTCAAGCAGAAAATACCATTATCCTCTTGAAAAATTTAGCAGGTGTGATGGTACACGCCTGTAATCCCAGCATTTGGGAAGCTGAGACATGAAGATCTCAAATTCAAGGCCAGTGTGCACTGTATTAGCAAGGCCCACCTAAAAAAGCAGAGGGAAGGGATTTAACCATAATCTATTATCCATTAATAAACACTAGACTTTCACTTGTTTATGACCAGATTTTTTTGTAATAAGGAACTACATCCTAGCCTTTTTAAAAAAAATTTTTTTTCCCTGTACTGGGGATTGAACCCCAGAACCTTCACACTGAGCTTTTTTTTTTAATTTTGAGACCAGGTCCTGATAGACTGCTCAGGTAGGACTCAAACTGGTGCTGTTCCTGTCTTAGGTTTCCCAGGGCTAGGATTACAGCTGTTTCCCTTTGTGTGTTCATTTGTTTTTTGGAGATGGGTCTTGCTAAGTAGCCCAGGATGGCTTGAACTGGCACTCCTCCTCTCTCAGCCCCCTGAGTAGCTGGTGTTGCAAGTGTGTGCCACCACACCCGACAAGACATGGGTGTTTTTGGAGAGGCCAGGCCAGTTGTTTTATGGAATGTTCCACAGTAT
>PVJO010020147.1:0-32585 GCA_004026905.1 Hystrix cristata | reverse complement strand
ACACACACACACACACACACACACAGAGATAAGAAGAAGAAGAGGAAGAAGAAGAGAAAGAAGAGGAAGAGGAGGAAGAGGAGGAAGAGGTGGAAGAGGTGGAAGAAGAAGAAGGAGGAGGAGCAGGAGGAGGAGGAGAAAGAAGAGGAAGAAGAAGAAGAAGTAGAAGAAGAAGAAGAGGAAGAAGCTCAAGAAAGAGAATTTGAAAACAGACCCAACCATTGTTTTAGGCAGTCCTGTTATTCTACCTCACTCATTGAATTTGACATTTTAGGTTCTCTATAGACACAATCAAAGGAATTCTAGTGGTAAATGCTTGAAGAGCACTAAAAACTAGTAGACTCCTGGAAGGCTCAAAGTATGTGATTTAGGGTACAATAATAATACCACTAGTGGTATACACTCTTATGACTTAGACACTATGATAAACTATGCTTGATATGCATTGCTTCATTAAATCCTCACCAAAAACTTCAGAGATACATACTGCTATATGTTGTAATTCACATATATATTCAGACTGAGGAACAGCACGTTGACATATTTCATTTAGCTATAAGAGTAAGTTGAGGCACTCAAACTGAACATTGATTTCAGTGCGTGAGTTCTTTCGCTTTGCTTTGTTCTGTTTTGTTTTGCAGTACTGGAGATTGTACCCAGGGCTTTTACACTGAACTACATCCCAAGTCCCTTTTTAACTTTTATTTATTTCTTTACTTTTTTTTAATTTTGAGAGATAGTCTTCCTAAATTGCCCAGGCTGAGCTCAAACTTGCTATCCTCCTGACTCAGCCTCCCAGAATGCTGGGATTGCAGCCTCCCAGCGTTCACCACCAGACCTGGCTGCCTGACTTCTTATACAATGTTTAAATAATTCTTCTGCCAAGAAGTCTGTGCAGAGATACATAGCCAACATGTTTGCTGAATAAGAACATCTCAGTTCCGAAGGGAAGATCAAACCAGGCTGCCAGCCAGTATACTGCATTATCCCTCATACACTTTAGCAGGCATTAATGCAGCGATTACTACAGGTAAAGCCTCAGACAAGGGACTGCATGACTAGCAAGGAAGACAGGGAGAGATGGGGGAAAGTCACAAGAAACTCACAGAGTTCTAAAATTTGCCTTGCAAAAAGGAAGAATAGTTGACCACAAAATTATTGCTACAGTGAAATCGAGACTATGTGTGCAGAAAGAATACACTGGAAAATATGAATTCAGCTTTTAGTGCATTCTGAATACAAAGACGAATTTCAAGAAGCCAATGAGCAGCTGTATAGCAATAGCTTGTGATTAGAACTCTCTGCTTGAGAAAATTCATCATTTTCCCTGCAAACTACTGTGTGTGCATGTGCATGTGCATGTGTGTGTGTCTGTGTGTATCCTAACAAAATTACATAGAGTGGCTGCTAACTAATTAGCACATATGTCTATCTCAAGGAATCTTATTTGGTATCCCAGAAGTAAGCTTTAAATCATGAACTATGTATTTGGATTAAAAATGAATATGAAAATTCATTTGAAATAGACAAAATACAGTACATGAAGAGTTTAGCTTTCTCTTTTGTGTCCTTGCCTATACCGCAACAAACAGGAAAAAAAAAGCACTAAAAGAGACCCATAAAATATAATTTATTCAGTTAACATTATCTGTAAAGTATGTTTTTTTCATTCAATTTTTCCATATTCAATTTGCATGGACATATCCTTATTTTGGCTTGTAGTACTTGATTCTACAGTATTAAAATTACGAAAAAATAAGTAGATACAAGTAGCACTAACCAATGCTACAACTGCTAAATACATAGTTTTAACTATGAATGAATATATCATTCATAAACCCATGACTGGATGCAGAGCCTATTTTTTAAATTTCCTTTATGCTTTATAATTCAGCATGTGCAACATACATTTGTTTATTTCACAAATTGTTGCTACCGTGGGAATTGAATTTTTTTTAAATACACCAGTCATATGAAAACAGAAAAATGTAACTGTAATCTTGAAAAACCTTCTGTGCTTTCTAAATTATCTGTTCAGTGAGTCTAAACTGAAACCAACCAAAGGTACTGATGCCTTCCTCCTCCATCCGAGATTCTGATGTAACTGTTGCATGACTAGGTATGACCAAGAGAATCTTTGTCCTCCTTGGCTTCCCATGTGGTTTCAAGTGGGCAGCAAGGTCTGTACATTGCTAATCCAGACAAATCAGAACTTTAAAATGATCAAAAATAATGACTGTTCCTCAACTGAAACACTTATATACTGTAGTAATGGAAAAGATGTAACTTGGCGAGGATCAACTCTGGGTTTTCAATCAAGCCCCTACTTTTACAAGGAATATCTTGGCCTCTTGAAATAGTTACCTTTTTATAAAGTAAATGAATGTGGAAGATCTGTTTTATTCTTTTTTCTTTCCATTTTCCAGATGACAATATAAAACAAAATTTTTGCTGAGTTAGTATGAATTGTGAAAACAGTGTAAACTTTGAAACAATTAACATTTTAAAACTATTTAGCAGACACAGAAAACTTATTGGGCAATGTGAACTTGAATCTGTGAAACCTTCGCCATTTCTTGTTGGCAAAATTTCACAAATGTTCACTGTGTACCAGGCACAGTAAAACTAGAAGCACATTAAGAAGCGAAACTCTGACCTATGACACTCACATTCTAGTTTGCAGGGTTTTCCAAAAATTAAACAGGTAAACTAATCATATTATTTCAGATATCCCTAAGTGCTCTGGAGTAAATAGCACTTGAAGTATATTGCTAGAAAATGCCATGGAAAGAACACTATTAAATACAATTTTGGGAAAGTCATTAGAAGGAAGTGATATTTTAGCTAAAGACATTTACTGATGAAGAGTGAGCAAAACAGCAATCTGAGGAAGGTGTTTTCCAAGAAGAGGGAGCAGTCAGTATAAAGGCCTTATGATAGGAACTAGTTTTAGCACGTTGGACAAATAGAAAGAAGGCCACAAAGCTCTATGTGTAGTAAACAAAGAGGAGAAACATAGGAATGGCTTTGAAGACAAAAGTGGAAGCAACACCATTTAGAATACTTTCAGGCCGTGCATGTCATTTGGATACCTTGTTACAGCACTTCGGACTCAGTGTTTTCTCACAACAGTTACTTTCTATTGCTCACACATCTGTGTAATTGAGTTTGCTTTCAGGGAGATGGATTAGCTTCTTGACAGCAGGTCTGCGGTTTGACTAAAGCAGCTTTGCTTCAGGCTGTAGCATATGAATGGATGTGGATACAGGGAGAGGTGAAGGATAAATTCAGTTTGCCACAACATGGTTGGAAATTGGGAGTTTATTCTGGTAGTAATGCCACTGGAAGGCTTTATCAGTGGAATACTATGGTGTGACTTATATTTGAGAAGGAAAGCCACATGTTGTGTTACGGATAAAGGGAAAATGGTAGAAATAAGAAGATGAGTCAAGAGAAGCCATTTTGGCAGACCAGTCAAGAGATGGTATAGTTTTTGCTTGAAAATAATAGCAATGAATATGATGAAGATGTAGTTTGACCCAGGACATATATTTGAAAATACAGCCAACAAGATTGTTAAATTGAGTACAGAACATTAAAGAAAAGGAAAGAAGGAAATATCATTATGGTAAATGTTGGTGCCATTGATTAAGATGGGGGAAGACGAGTGAGAAGGAAGTTTCAAGAAGCTGTGTTAAACAAGAGTTGTGCTTTGGACATGTTAAATTTGAAATGATTATTAGACATCCAAATAAAGATATCAAGTAGAGAGTTGAACAGGAAGCATAGAGTACAGTGGGAATCCTGGATCAGGAGTCTATATTTGGGAATATATCCCGTGGGATGACTTCAGCTTCAAGTGACAGAAGGGCCACCTGTAAGTATTTCCAACAATCAGGACAAGTTGTTCTCATTAACAAAAAGTTTAGAATGAGCAATTTCAAATTTAATAAGTTTAGCAATTTACACGCATCATCAAATTTCAAAATGTTTTCATTTTTCTGCTCTCTACATTCCCTGTGGTAACTAATAGCACTACAGTTAAAAGGTATGTATTGTATTTCTAAGTATCACATTCAGATGAATGTATCAAAGGTGGAGGAATAGAATGTGTTAGGGAAGACAGAATGATGCACTGGACAAGATAACATTCATTTCTCAAGCAAGACATGTGCTGAGAACTATTGGATTTAAAGACCCAGGAGGCATTGGAAACCATAAGAATGTTTCAAAGGATTGTAGGGAAAAAAAAATACTTATGGGTTCAAGAAAGAAGTGGCGAAGAGGTAGAAGACATCTGGTCAGCAGAGTTCTAGGTAACATGAGTGGCTTACAGAACAGTCAGAAATTTAGATATATAGTCCTGGAAGACAGCCATCATAGAAGGCTTCAGAATGGATATGACAGTGAATGCCTTGAAAATGACACAGATTATTGGACTGAAAAAGAATTCTCTATAGTCATGTGGAAAATAAGATTTCTTTGATAAATGGAAAGGGGAAATTTTTAATGGCAAGAAGGAGGGAGGAGAGAAGAAAGGGAATAAAAAGAATTATGATGCGTTATGTACATGTTCCTATGCCCCACAAGGAATACAATCATTAAGTACTACAAGCATGTACTAATAAAAAAGACTTCATGAAATGATTTTGTATACTGCCCTTCAGTAGTCCTTTTTGCAAACTCTATATTCTTTCACGAATGGCCTTGTAAGCATTTGGAGTCTTTTCCAACCACATTGCATTATGGTAATGCTCTGAGTATCATGAAAAGCATAATGGGGGAGAGAGGGTAGAATAACACAAAGACAACTGTCTTCATTAATTTACTCTTAAATTTCACACTGACATATTGTTAGTCTATGAAGTTAAAGCATTTATAGATATACCTTGATCCCAATCCTTTTCACTATAAACACTCTATAATCATATATGCAGAGGTACATATCTAGCTATCTGTTCATGTATTTATCTGCGTGCATGTACAGAGCATCCTTTTATTGTCACATGGAAGGTGCAATCTTACTTATACTTGATGCCCATTCCTGTTAGTTGATAGCTACAAATTTAACTTATTTAAAATATATTGTACCCACATAATATTATCCCAAATTTCCCTAATTTTAAGTTTTTGATAGTTTTTTTGGGGGGTTTAATTAAAGTATGTGTTTAAACCACCACAAAGAACACACTTAAATATATCTATATATTTTTCCTTCATATTAATCTAATAGATATCCAATAAGGGATTTTTTACATCCCTTATTGCACTTTTACATTTTAATAGATCATTCTAAATTCTTATCAAAAACTAATTCCCTATTTCCCTGAAAATAATGCCTAGTTGGAAAATACTCAGCCTTGAAAACTAGAGATCAAAATGGCCAGCCCCAATCAGCCTATCCGTGTCTTACCTGCCTTATGGAGTAGCCAGCAAGCAAAAGAATAGTGATGGCAGGTAAGGCAAGGATAGGCTGGTTGAGGCTGACATTTTTGAACTCTAGTTTTCAAGGCTGATTGTTTTCCATCTAGGTCTTGTTTGTTAGTCAACATGGTGGCTGCAGTTTGCATCCCCTCTAGTAATGTAAGACAGAGTAATGATTCCTTGGGACTTCCTAATAAGTGTACCGTGCCCCTTGAAAGGACTGGAGAATCATAGTTTTGTCAGTTCTTCTGTATCCACAGACTCTCAGGCCCGGAGTACTGCATCCAAGAACAAGTTTAGGCAAATCCATGTGTCCAAATTTAGCAAGTGTTCTCCAAGTTACACTTTGGAAATCAAATCTAATTATTTGAAGAAAACAAAGAAGCTACAAAATAATACAAATCCAACTGAGAATTGAACTACATGACAAGCAAATTGGGGCGCTTCCATCTTCAGACAATAACATCGAATATACAAAAAAAGGAAGCATTTTACTTTCTGAGCAATTTTGAGGGAAAAAAAAACATTTTTTTGCCTTGCTGCAGGCATAGTCTTATATAGAACATTAATTCTTCCACAAATTACTTGCATCTTGAAATAAAGATACTCAGGAAACTGTAAGTTTAGCTTCCCTTCCCCACATTTTGTCAGTACTACAATAACAATTTTGCCAATAACACATGTAAAAGCAAAGTTTATAGATAGACAGTGATGATCCCCATTGAGATGATATCTCCATTATTTATATATCACTCAAACAGAAAGTTAAATGCATAGGAAAATCAATAGAATAAAAAGAAATCTATGTTCAGTTTATTCTTCAAGAGACCAGACTAGAGAATAATTTCACAAGTATAAGTATGAAATATGATTAGAAGAGTTAAAAAGTCTGAATGTTTTGTATTCATGTACTCCCTGTGAATGTAATACTGGTTTAAAAAAAGACTTAAAGTGTGAGTATATGTGTGTCATCCACACTGTAAAAATTAAAACTTTAGGCACAGCTTCTTTGTTGGTAAACATTATCTGAAGAGAAGACTTTGCAAGAACAGTATTATGAGAGTGAAAATCAACTCTTCCTCTCCCATTAACCTATCTCTCAGAAGCAGTTCCTAGTTAGAAAATCATAATCTTTTGGAGCAAAGAATTCATCGACTGTGTTTGAAACCATTCCCCATAAGTGGCTTCGTATGTGCACTTAAGACCAAAAGCCCCTGAACTGCTTAATTCCCAGCACTGTCCATTTTCCCAAATCTCACACTTTCCAGTGACTTGGTGAAAGATCCCAGTCAATGTGAATAGGCACTTGAACTCTAGATTTTCCGTACGTGGCATCTTGAACACACACCACCACACCAGGCACGCACATTAGGGGGTGGAAGATTATTGTGGAAAAGCAGGGGATTATGAATTGAAATTATTCTAGTAGTTTGGCATTTACGTTTTTCCCTTTCATGAATTTCGTATGGTCTCTATTTTTAAGTATTCTGATTATTTATTTGATTGTTTTCATTTTTATCACTATATGCTTCTAAAACGTAAACATTACATTCATCTTGGAGAATTGGTACAGACATATATCGCATCTTAGTCATTTCTACTTCCTGTCATCCTCTCTGCCCTCCCATCCCCTTCTTAAATTGAAGAGAATGAGTAAACTTGCCATTTCTTAATCTATAAAAGAGTCATAACAGTAGAATCTATGCTACAGAGTTATTTATAGGGATTGAAATGAATTAAAATGTGTTACAGTATTCGATGCATTAGATGATTGCTCAGGTTAATTATTGCTACTACAACTACTAACTACCGCTGCCGCCATCACTACCACTGACGCCACTACAATCTATGAACACACAAAGCAAAAAATCTCAGGATTGTGCAAGAAAAGAATTATTCGTACCCTTGGACTGGAAAGAAAATCTTATCAAAAGAAGATATAATCTCTTTAACTCAGGCAGTTCCAGTGGGATATTCAGGAATTATATATGACATTATCTTTCAAATTATTATGCTTGAAATTAAGCTAGTTTTCAAAACAACTTGCTTAGACTCAGTGACAAAACAATTACTCAACCGACACAATTATTCTGCAAGATGTTTTTAGGTTGACCAAGCCAATTGGTAGGAAAAGTATTACTTAATTTTTAACCCACAACAAACTTGTCAAGTAATGTCAAATTACTATGCTTTGCTCTTTGCTTCTGGGTTCTCTTGTATAGCTGCATTGAAAAAGCACTTCTTTCTGGAAATTACTAACATAGCTTCTTTAAAATGATTTGTAATAACAATAAAGCACATTATTCATGGGATGAGACTCATCGTGTTGACCTTTTTAATCCATCTTTAATGAGAGTTTTGAAAAATAGCAGAAAGGCATAGTATCACAGCAAGAGCTAGTAAACTTCTGTTCTGTTTATTATCTCTGTATTATAACTGGAGAAACAGATGTACAAAAATAAAAGTCAAGAAAATAACCAAGGTTGTAGAGTTAGGGGTTGAAACAAAGCACCAGGTCAGTTTCCCGAGTTAAATCCAACTTTCTACTGTTTAATTTAATAATATTCAGTGAAATCAGCTATGCAGAACTTCCCCTTGAAATGAGGATTCCTAGTTTTTGAGAAAGAGGAAGGGGAGAGAGAAAGATAGAAATTAACTTCTCAGAGTAGAAATAAGTATTTAAATATACTTAGTAAAAAATGAAAGAAGCCTTGAAAATATAGGCTACGCCTACAGTCTGTCTTATTGTTCTTCATCCAAATCATTGTATTTGCATATGTTATGAAAATATTTTATGTTTCTTCCAAAAACATTCCAAGTTAAGTCAAACACTTCCAGGATGACACGGTTAAAACATCTGGAGAATCTTTTCCTCTATCGCCGTGAGAGCACTTGCAAAAATGTTTACAATGAACATTTCCGAAGTTCTAGAAAGTAGTGAAAAGCTTGCTGATATCCGAAGAATGCTTATTTAAGCAAAACAGCCAAAGAGCAAGTTTTGTCATGCTTAAACTTGACCTTTTGACACTCCCCACTCTCCAGTTTCGCAGCCATCTTGAGGACCAACACAACAGTCTCGCGATTGTTGATAGCTATGAAAACCAACAATCCAGAAGTAGTCTTACTGCCCCCCCAACAAAATATGCAGACTATACAAAAAAAAAAAAGCAGAGAACATGAGGAAACTTTGGGTGGTAATAGCATTATAATCATTCGTATTGTTTCAATTCACCAAATTGTATACACTAAACACGTGTATTTCTTCCTATATCAAGCATATCTCAACAGAGCTGTTTAAATAAAGATGCAGGTTACAAGATAATTATTTCCCCAGCAGCTTTATTTTGCCAAGCCATTTGGCCATGCCATTTTGACTGGGAACGAGCCTACCACAGACTGAAGCTACTAAAACTGTGAGTCAAACTAAACATCTCCTCTTTTAAATTTTGGATGCGGATAGTTTGTCTAAGCAACCAGAAAGTAACACAAATGGAATACTAAGCAAACATAAAAGGAATATTATAGAAAAATAAAAGGAATGAAACACTGATTCTTGCTACAACACAGATAAAACTTGAAAACATGCTAAATGAAATTAGCTAGACAAGGAACACCATGCATTACAGTATTCACCCTATATAAAATATTGAGAATAAGCAAATATATAAAAACATAGAGTAGATTAAGTCAGTATTGGCCAGGGTCTAGAGGGAAGCAAGAAGGCAAAGAGACTGTAAATGGATTAAAAATTCTTGTGCGGGGTGTTGAAAATATTCCAAAATTAGGTAGTAATAATGTTTGCATAACTCTGGGAATATAGCAAAAATCGAGGAAGTGTACAATTTAAATAGGTGAATTATGGTAGATGAATAATATCTCAAAAGTATTATTTAAAAATACTTAAGTTTGCATAATATTTTTAAATGGGTGTTTTTGAAAAAATCGTGTTTTATGTATTTTTAAGAAATCATAATCTTTTATATTCAAATATGTGAAGTAGTGTGATTTACTGGAAACAAAGACAGGATTTTTATATATAGACATTTGGTTGCCAAACCAATTTACCCTCGTGTAAGAAAATCTAAACTTTAGCTTCTCTATTTGTGAAATGGAGCCATAACACCCATTAGCAGGTTTGTTATTAGGTTTTCCCAGAGATAAAAACACCTAAGACGATATTTGATGTTTGCATATCAAAGTAGGAACTCAGCAGACACTAGTTCACTTTGAATGATAGCATTTGCTAACTACTTATTCAGGCCATGCTCTCTGCACCAGGGTCTGGTGTACTTTGGCCCTGATCCAGCTACCAATTTTTCCAATTACATTTTTGCTATGGGAGAGGCTTCGGGGTTCTCAGGCTGAAAATACTATCAGATTCTTTAAGAAATCATGTGCTGACCCATGTTGGAGTGATTGAGAATGAAGCTATGAGGGGTAAATTGTGGCAGACTTTGTAAACCAGGTTATTTTTTATTACTATTCACATAGTCTGTCTCTCTAAGCAACCTTATTACAAACATAGAAATCAAGGACAAAAGGACTCACGTGGTCTTTTTCACAGTAGATTTTAGATCCATAGTCAAGGACTACTGACCCCCTCACCACACATTAATAATAGACACATGTAGTTTTGTACACAGAAGAAACATTGACATATTTGAAGGAAGCAGGGTGAAGTGGCACAATAACAATGCCACTGGGTAATGGAGGAGACAAAGAAAAACAAACATACTGGGTACAGTTTGTACAAAAATGAAATGAAAGATGCAAACAGGTGATGAGATCATGGATAAATGCGAGAGAGGATACTTGAAATTAGATATGCATAGAAAATCCTTGAAGAGGTAGCATTTGACTTTAAACTGAAAGCTAAGGAAGAGTTTGAGGTTTTTAAAGAAAGGTTCGGACAGGTGACTAGAATGTAATGAGAGAGGAGGAAAACCTCCAAAGGTGGAGCCCCCGAGGTAATGAGGGAACGTGGGGGAATATTAAAATGTTGAGATGCTTTGGGGGGTAAGAAAGAAATTACCATAATTTAATAGATCATTTGAAAAATATCACTCTAACTGTTGCTGTTTCTTGGTAATGTATTTGTTTTCTGCATTTCTTTCTTTTTTGAGGGGGGGTGCTGGGATACATTTTTTTTCTTTTCAGCTTTTCAGAGCTTTGCTTATTTTATGCTTTGTATTAGTTTCTTTTCCCAAAGAGCTAACTCCTACACTGCTCAGTGCTACTTTTAATCCCCAAGGTCCTGGGCAGGCATGTGATAGTCCTTGGACCTTGTATCAAGACACAAAGTACTTTGGACAATTTAGGAATGGACTGCTTTGTTGAATCTCACAGATAACTTCAAACAAAAGGGGCCCTCATGTTCCACAATATCAATGTATTTATCACTCATGTATTGTAGATACAAAGCAACCATTTTATTTCACATATACAGCAAAATTTTCATGTTGAAAGGAAGGTAACATTTATTTGGCACTATGTCCTAAATACATTGATTTATCCAACACCTAAAAGTTCTCTGATGTCAAACCTTTGAGGCAGACCCTCCTCTACCCCTTCCCTACACTAATTGCTCCCCACTAATTACTCATCTGTCCTGTTACCTATGACTTAGCCTCTTCCTGAATTGTACATAAGCTGAACAACAGTGTGAGCATCCTTTGAGGGCTAGCTTCTTCCACTTTGCAGAATGTTTTAACTTTCATCCAACTTGTTGTATATATATTAATAAACGTTCCTTTTTGTTGTGGAGTGCTTAGTGTCCCATTGACAAATGAACTAGTCTGCTGATAATTTCAACGGTTGACTGGCGCGTGAGTTATTTCCATTTGGGGCAGGTATGGATACAGCTTGTATAAACATCTGTGCACAGGTTTTCATATGGGCACATGTTTTCATATATTAGATGAATTACTAATTGTAAAGTCATGAAATAATTACTTTTACTTATGTGAGAATCCTTCTGACTGTTTTCCAGAAGAGCTGTGGTTCTCCTCATCCTGTGTGCTCTCTGAAGACTGTTAGGACTTTATATAGTTAAGATGTCAGTCTATCTGAAACTGATCTGTAGTGTTACCCAGTACCAAACAAAGACCTAACTAAATTTTTGTAGACACAGATAAACTGATTCTAAAGTATATTTGGAGAGGTAAAATAATAAGAATAACTAAAACATTTTAGAAATTAAGAAATGTTAATGACAGTGTCATTAACACAAAAAGAGCAAGAATAATTTCTTAATATTGTCCACATATCCATTCAGTGTTACGTTTCCCCACTGGTTTGCAAGATGTTTCTTTGACATTATCAGAAGCCAAAAATGTCCTCTGCAGTGCAATTAAGAGAGTAAAATAAAAAATCAATAAATTACATGAAAATAGACACAAGCAACCTTTGAAATGCTACAACATAGAATGTAGCAATCTATTAAAAGAACAATGCGTAATAGCCAAGAGGGAGTGATTACAGGAAAGCAAAGTCACTTAACAT
This sequence comes from Hystrix cristata, assembly GCA_004026905.1. Classification (NCBI taxonomy): domain Eukaryota; kingdom Metazoa; phylum Chordata; class Mammalia; order Rodentia; family Hystricidae; genus Hystrix; species Hystrix cristata. The sequence goes on along the minus strand of PVJO010020147.1, from coordinate 20,660 downwards.
TTGAAAATGAATAGAATTTACCAAATGAACGGAATAAAGAGGAAAATTCCTATGACAATCTCAATAAACTCAAAGTTGTCATAAAATTGAATACCTGTTCATAACAAAACTCTCAGCACACTAAAAATAAGAGATAACTCTCAACATTTAAAAAAATCCTTTATCTAAGAAACATGTTTAACTAACTTTACAATCACCAATAAACTCTTGTTGGCTTATAAGACATGAATATCTATCATTTCTACTTGCTTTTAATATTTTGGGAATGTTATAAACAGTAAAAAATGACATAAATGGAACAGTGCTGGAAAGAATAACTGTCTTTATACCTAGATGACATGATTGTATACATAGAAATTCTTAACATATCTCCTAAAAATATCAGGCTAGTAAGTAAACTTTTGTACGGTCATCTGATACAAGGTCAATATAATTTTTTCTATAAATAAAAAAATAAAATATTGAAAGTATGTTTAAATTTGCAACAAAATAGACAACAATGCATAAACATATATTTATTTTAATATCAATTACATACAAATTATAAATAAATTGAGTTAAAATATAAGCGAACTCTGCACATAAAACTACATAATGCTACTAAGGGGAATCAGAGCTATATAAACATTTTTGTTGATTAGCAGACAATCTTCTTACAATGTCAGTTCTCTGCAACTTGATCTAAAGATTAGTGTAATGTCAAATAAAAACTGACTGAATTTTTTTTAAGTAAAATTTGACAAGCTTAGTCTGAAAGTCATATGAAAATTCATGATCCTGAAACAATCAAAACAATTTTGACAAAGAATAATAATTTTGGAAGATATAATTCACCTATCTTCTGTACGTACTATAAGGGTACATTAATAAAAACCATATAGTATTGGCATAAAAATTGAAAAATAAATTGTAAAAACAAAAAGAAATCTAGAATAGAACCATTCAAACACAGCCAATTGGTTTTCAACAAAGATACTAATGATATCCAATGAGAAAAAGAAAGTCTTCAACAAATGTTGCTGGTCAACTGGTTACTCTCACTAAAAAAATAAATAAGCAATAACATCTCTTTCATATCTTACATTTTTAATCAATTTTCTTTTTTATCAGTATATATTTATAGTACATTATACTTGCCTTCATCCTGGGAAATTGGTACATGTACACATTGCATTTTAATCATTTTTCTTTCACCATCGCTCTTCTGTCCTTCCCCTCTCCACAAACTGTGTCTCCTTCGTTCCTACCATTGTTATAGCAAAAGTGTTACAGCTCCGTCCCCAGACCCGCTATTCGCCCAATGAACCTAAGGCCTCAGGATTCCAGCTGCCTCTCCTTTCATAGAGTCGGTGGCTACACTGCTGGCAGCTGCTAATGGTTCACAGGTTATGGGTATTTGCATAAGGCGGGAGTTGCTAGGGAAATTTACACACCATCATAGCTGCTAGGAGAGTTACATAGCATAGGGGCTGCTAGGGAACGTTATATAGCATGTTACATGACACTGGGAGTTCCCAGGCAGGAAATTTAAGAACATAATAAGTTGCATTTTACAGCCCCAAGAGGACCTTTCGACAGTCTGATCCTACAGAAGTAGGATATCAACAAAACGTTTCACATCCAAATGGAAATATACAGAAACATTTCACATCTCTAAAGGAATTTGTAGTTTTGATGGAATACAAATTTCCATATGTACAGAAACAGAATGAAGCTCGTGGCTTTTGTTAAAGGGGTATCTTGGGTTCGTCTCTTTGCCATCAATATTGTATCTTACTCTTTAAATTATTTGTACTTTGGAATCTTCATATAAGAGAAGTCATACAATATTTATCTTCTGCCTCTGATTTATTTCACTTAGTATTATGGTCTCAAAGAGCATCCATCTTCCTACGAATGACTCAAATGTATATTTCTTTATGACTAAGTACTGCTCCATTATATAAATGGTATGTATTCATTATTTTGTTGAGCTCTGTGTGGTGGCACATGCCTCTAATCCCACACTCTATGAGACTGAGGCAGGAGACTGCAAGTTTCAGCCCAAGCTGGGCAACTTAGCAACTTAGAGAGACCTGTCTCAAAATAAAAATTAGAAAGGGGCTGGGGAAGAAACTCAGTGGTAAGACCCTGGGTCCAATACCCAGTATCACAAAAAATCACAAAACAAAATTAATTTGAGTGAATCATGGACCTAAATGTAAAACCAGAAACAAAAAATAAAATAAATAAATAAACCTTTCTAGAAGGAAATGTATCTTTGGTTAGCAAAGAATACACACACACACACACACACACACACACACACACATTACAACTAAATGAGTAATAATAAAAGATAAATAGGAATCAGAGTGAAGGGGATCCAGAGATGGAAAAGGAAGTAAAGAGAACCAAGATGTGTTATGTACATGTACCAACTCTTTATGTTGGATGTGATCATTAGACACTACAGATTTGTACCAATAAAAAATTGAAAAGATAAATTTGATGTAATTAGAAGAACTGTACTCATTGAATGATATGATAAAATGAGGCAAATCACAAACTTTGAAAGATATTTACAATATACATATATATTGGACAAAAGACTTGTAATTGAGCGTTAAATGAATGTTCACAATTTAATAACAGTAAGCAACTAAACTAAAATATTTCAAAATAGCTAGACGAAAGAATGTTTAATATTCCCATCACAAAGAAATAGGAAATATTTAGATTATGTATATCTAATTACTCAAATATAATTATTACACATTGTACGTGTGTCAAAACGCACCACAGTAATCCATGCAATGTGTAATTATTACATCAATTAAATTGCTTTAAAATGGGAAAATATTTCTAACAAGCACTTTACAAAAGAATTTATAGGAATAGCCAATACATATATGAGCAAATATTTAAGACTATTATCATTTAGAAAGATGTAAATTGAGCTACAAAGAGATATTACTATACATAACGTTATAATGAGAGACATTAAAACTAATGAAAATTACAGGTATTTGCGAGGATATGAATCAATTGAAACTGAAATTCCTTGCTTTTAGGATGATACAACTTTGAAAAAATATATTTAGCCGTTTCAATAAATTTAAACTTGTATCGATCACTGTGAAACAGCACCTCACTTTCTAGAAGAAATTAATGCCTATACATACAGCTCAAAAGATTTGTATAAAAATGTGCATGAAAATATTATTCATAATTGTCCCCCGATGAAAAGAACCTAAATGTCCATCTGGTACATTCATGTTGAGAAAAAACTCAGAAATAAGATAATACAGTAATGATAACAAGGAGAATCACAAAAGCTTATTTTAAGCCAAGGAGATTGGAAATAACAGAAAAGATAATCTATAATTTTATTAAAAAATAAAAGTTCAAGAACAGTAATGACTAATTTACAGTATTAAAAATAACAGACGCTCCCGCTAGGGACAGGAAACAAGGAGCACTAGGAATGCTCTATATCTTCACGGGAGTGATGATTACTCAACTATAAATAGTTCCGAAATTCACTTACATGGATTTTAAAGATCTATAATTTTGAATGTGTACGTAAATTAAACCGCGAAATGAACTATTTTTATTTAACTGTTTAGAGTTATATAAACTATGTAATTCCAGATGTAGAGTGCTTGTCTTCATACCAATGTTTCTCCATTTCTTTTTTTTTATTTTTTTTTTTTATTTTTAACTAAGAACATGTATTGGTACAATATACATATAATGGTCACATTCATCACATTTATTTTGTACCTGTACATGATGCATCTTGGTTCTCCCCCCTCTCCCCCCCCTCTGTTCCCTCCCTCCCCAATTACAGCAGGTTTATTCATCATTTTCCATATTTTCCCTTTCCCTTTTCTATCCCTTTTTTGCCTTCCCACTTCTCCCCCCTCCCTCCAATACTTCTCTCCTTTGAATATTATCTTCCTTTTTATTATATCAGTTACACCTCTTCATCCTTTTTTACAGCCATGGTTTCTCATATCAGAGAAACAATTCCATTTGTTTTAATTTGAGGTGTTTTTTCTCTAACAAAACCTTTAAAAATGGCTCATGGGATCAATATTCTATGAGTGTTTCCATGTTCCTAAAAGGTTTTCTGTGGACTTCACACAACTAGAGATCATTTTGTCTGGGTAAAACATTTTTCTCAAGTGTGTTAAATACATTACTTTCTCTTGTATTGATAATGCCATTGAAAACTTTGATGACAATCTCGCTTTCTTTTGCTTAAAAATATTTGCAACCTGTATGGATGAAACTTTTACTCCCCCTTAAAGATAAATTTGTTTTTAAGCAGAATATCTTATGCTTTTGACCAATTTTAGTTGATTTTCCTATGCACACCATATATCTCTTAAGGATAGATTTCAAATATTAATGTATTTTAGAAAATATGTCTTGACTTAAGATTTTTTTCATGTATTTGTTTTTATTTACATTGTTTTGGTCCATAGTTTTCTTCTGTTTTGTGAGCAAGTTTGAAAGAACGTACATATAAATCTATACCAATATTCTCTATATCACATTTTATTAAAAAAAAACCTTTTAAATCATTCTTCCTTCTTAAGCAATACTAAAAACATTTTAAAATTTTTTTACCAAGAACATGTATTGATCACAGAATGATCACATTCACCATGGTTATTTTGTACCTGTACATGATATATCTTGGTTCTCCCCCCTTTGCCCACCCCTCCCTTCTATTTCCCCACCTTCCCTTTTTATAGCAGATTTATTTACATTTTTACATTTTTCTGCTTTCTCCTTTCTTTTCTTTTTCTTTTCCTTCTTTTCTCCCTCCTCCCTTTCTAGTTCTCTTCTCTTGTGAATATTATATTTCTTTTACCTAATATCTAGCATACTTCTTTGTCCTCATTTACACTTATGTTTTCTCATATCAGAGAAACAATTTGATATGTACTCATGAGTGTCTGATTTATTTCACTTAACAGTATGCTCTCAAGGTGCATCCATTTACCTACAAATGTCTCTAATTTACCCTCTTTAATGGCAGAGTAGTACTCCATTGTGTAGAAAAACCACATCTTCTTTAGCCATTCAGTAGTTGTTGGGCATGTAGGTTGTCTCCAAACCTTAGCTATTGCAAATTGTGTTGCTATGATCATGGCTCTGCATACATCACTGTGGTATGATTTTAATTCTTCTGGGAAGATACAAAACAGAGGAATAGCTGGATCAAATGGAACGTCTAGTTGTAGTTTTTTTGAGGAATCTCCACACTGATTTCCACAGTGGTTGGACCAATCTACATTCCCACCAACAGTGGAGGAGGGTTCCTTTTTCCCTGCAGCCCTGCCAGTATTTTTTATTGGTTGATTTCTTGATACTAGCTGTTCTTTCTGGAGTGAGATGGAATCTTAGTGTTGTTTTGATTTGCATCTCTCAAATGACCAATGATGTTGAACACTTTTTCATATATTTGCTATTTTTATTTCTTCATCTGAGAAATGTTTATTCATTTCAATTGCCCATTTTTGGATGGGGTCTTTAAATTTGAGGGGTTTGATTTTTTTGAGTCCTTTATATATTCTAGATGTTAGATCTTTGTCTGAGGGACAACTGGCAAAATTTTTTCCCAGTCTGTGAGTTTTTGCCCCACTCTATTGGTGATTTATTTTGCTGTCTGAAAGCCTTTTAATAGTATGTGGTCCCAAGCACTGATTCTTTGTATTAATTCCTGTGCGGTCTGGGTTTCTTTTCATAATTTTTTTTCCTACTCCTATGTCTTCAAGAGTTCTTCCTATTCTATTCTCCAGTAGATTTAGTGTTTCTGTTTTAATGTTTAGATCTTTGACCCACTTCAATTTTAGTTTAGTCCATGGTGAGAGACATCTATCTAGATTTAGTTTTCGGCAAGTGGCAAGCCAATTTTTCCAGCACCATTTGAGCATGTTTGGAGTTGTTTCTGCATCTTCTAACCTGTTCCACTGGTCCTCAGGTCTGTCTTTGTGCCAGTACCATGCTGTTTTTATCACTGTAGCTCTATAGTTTAGTTTCAGGTCTGGGTTTGTGATGCCTCCTGCCTTGTCCCTGTTGCCCAGGATTGTTTTTGCTATTCTTGGTCTCTTCTGGTTAAATTTTAAAAAAGGAAGCAAACATATTCTGAACCTTGAAGGATGTATAGTGGAATGAAAAAAAAAAGCTACAACAGTGTTGAAACAGCATATACAATTAGGCAGAATAAGGAATTAGTGAACTTGATGGTTAGCCAATTGAATTTGTCTAGTCTGACAAGCAGAAAGAAAGAAAAAGAACAAGGACAAGTAAATAGAAGCTGAAATATCTGTGGGATATCATCAAGCATGCTAAATATACACAATGACAATATAAGAAGGAAAGGAAAATCAGAAGGTAAAAGGTATACTTGAAAATATAATGGCCCAGAAACCAAATTTGATAAATGTCGTGCTAGCATTTTCATTGTTGGGGAAAATACCAAACACTTGTAAATTAGAGGCGGTATTTATTTACGGCTTATGACATTAGATGGCACAGTCCATATCTGGACAGCTGGAACATTATGTGTCAGTATGCGTTGAAGCACAAGTATTCGGTTCACGGTGGTTAGAAGCAGAGCTAGGGAACTGGACCAGAGAGGAAGTAGCCATGGAGCAGGTATAGTTCCCAAAGTTGCACCTCCATGACCACCACAGATATCCAGAAATGTGCTTTACTAATTGTCTAAATGTCTCTCAAGCTGATTGAGTTGATAGTTAAGGTTCATAATAGCTAAATCCTGGAAGCAGCCTATATATGTCCATCAACAGATGAATGGAAAAAGAAAATGAGGCATTTAAACACAATGGAGTATACTTTGCCATAAAGAAGGACAAACTTGAGGCCTTTTTATGAAAATGGATGCACTCTGTGACCATAATGTTAAGAGAAATAAATAAGAACATGAGCCTAAATATTGGATGGATTCTCTTACATGGGAAATCAAAAATATAAATAAAGAAAAAAAAAAAGATGCTAGGGAATAGAGATATAGATCTTTAGCATATGGGAAAGGAATCAAGAGATAAAGGGAGGAGTGTGGGAAAGATGGGAAATGAGATTTTAAATGGGGAATTATGATGTGCTATGTACTTGTATCGTGTCCCTGCAATGAATGTGGTCAATACATATTACAAACATGTACAAAATATTTATAGGATAAGGTGTCCATAAGATGGAGGGAGGGGGCAAGGGAAAGATATAAAAAAAAGGAATTAAGATGTATCATGTACACATACCAACTCTCCACAATGAATGCAATATAATAATTACATACTACAAACATATACCAATAAAAAAATCCACCATCACAAAAGCTATAAATTTATACACTTAAGAAAATGAATGGGGCCAGGAATTTAGCTCAGTAGTTAAAGTGCTTGCCTTGCAAGCACAAGGCCCTGAGTTCAATCCCCAGTACCAAAAAAAGAAAAAAGAAAAGAAAATGAATGGACTCTGAGAAAGATAAAAACGAAGAGATCTAAACTAGACACATTATAATCAAATAGTCAAATATCGTGGTCAAAAAAAGAAGCACAACATCTACAGGAGGGAAGCACATTACCTCTTACAAGGTATCCTTGATAAGATTAACAGCATTGTTCTCATCCAAAACAATGAAAGCCAGAAGGCAGTAGGAGTGCATTATTAAAGTGTGAAAGAAAGAAAAATGAATCATAAACTTCATATTCAGCAAAATTTTCCTTCAAAACTGAAAGAGAATTTATGACATTTCCAGATATAAGAAAAAAAAAGGAAAAGAAAAAAGAGTTGTGGTAAATAATTCTTTCTTGTCCAGTCCCATGGTAAGTGCTAATGGAACTTTTTTTAGGCTGAAATAGGACACTAGACAGGAATTTCAAGCCATATGGAGAAACAAATAACTACGGTAAAAGAAACTATTAAGTAAATATGTAACTAACACCTCTGTATTTTTGGTCTGTCATTCTTTTTATTTCCTACATGATTTGAAACATAATGCACAATTTATAAAATGATATTTATGAATCTATGTTAATGGGTACACAAAATACAAACATGTTACTTATAACAACCAAAATATTAAGGGGGAGAAAGAACTGTATATGGACAGAGATTTTGTAGTTATTGAAAATTAGTTCATACAAATGTAAACTATACCATTATAAATTTAAGATGTGAATGGTAATTGCCAAAGTAACAACACATAAAATATCTAAAAATATGCACAAATGAGAATCAAAGTGGTATATTATAAATAATCAGTTAAATAAGACATATTGCAATAAAGGAGGAAGTGAAAAACCCTAAGTTACAAGACATATACAAATCCTATAGGAAAATGTTACAATTGTGCTAATCCTTTCTGTTATCTGCTCTGTTCCTTTCCCTGTCTTTGATTGAATTTATTGTTTACTTTTTCACTGTGATCTCTGTCCTCAATTTGGATTCTACTTCCAGAAATTTATCTGAAGTGTGAGTTCTCTTTCTATTATTCAACATTTTCAGTTGCTTATTTTTAACATTTCATATAACACAGGTCGCTCTAGTACCACAGTATCTTCTTCTACTCTCCTCTATGAATTGGAACTTGCAAACTCCTGGTCAGTGTGAGCTGTGGATCATATTTCAATTTGTTGGCCATTCTACATACCACTGTTTGGTGATTGGGCACACGATTGCTTACTTTTGGACTGTTGCTTTTACCACAATTTTTCATCAAGTAGCTGTTCGCACACACCCTTTTTAATTAATGCTAAATCTTTGCCCTACCTTTCATGTGAATTTTGTTTGTGGCTTTTAAGTGTATCTGACAATGTTATTCTTCCAGGGGTAGGGATTTGCTGGAAGCACACACACACACACACACACACACACACACACACACACACACACTGGATTTTGGCCTCCTGTTCTCTTCTTAGTAAACTCTTTGCCTTCAAATTTCCTCTTACTTAGGAGACTTAGACTCTTTTACTTAAAGAAAAAGCAATATGAGACCACCAACCAATGTACAAATTTAGAGTAGTGGCAATAGTCAGAGAAGGAAAATAATCGATCATTCATGTGAATATACTAGAAACTGAGTGATGTCTCCCCAAAGGCTCATGCAGTTGGTCATAGGTGGGGCTTTTCAGTGGTGGCTGTATCTAGGGTGTATGATACTGGAATCAAGGGTGTCTGATTACTAAATCAGGCCACTGATTGTCTTGGCATAGTTCTGGGTGTGGATAGTGGGAAGGCCCTCCCTGGGTGTGAGTGCTACCTGCCCTAAGGGTGTGTAGCCTGGATAGAAAATAAGGGACAGAAAGAGAGCTGTTGCCATCGCTTGCTGTTTGCTGCTTTTACTGCCTCCTGCCTTCCACCTTCCATGCCACAAATTGCTTGTCATCCTCTGTGATGCCCCTCTGCCAGGTCACCCTGCCTTGGACTGAAACCTCTACAAACTGTAAGTGAAAATAAATCTTTCTTCTTCTAACTTTAGGTGTTGGGCATTTTGTCTAGGAATGAGAAAAGTAACTAAGACATTAAGGGACCTATAAACAGTGAACTGGATTTTTCAGCATTGGATATACATCCCTCAAACAATCACCTACACATTTTATTTTCTTAGTTTGGTGTAGATTGCCAAAAAGCGCTTTTCAGCTGACAGCTAAACTTGGGAATAATATCGAAATCTCAGTTATGAATGCATTTGTGACTCACTGAGATTTCCTATTGTTAACTTAATTCATGCCCCAATAGTTTATTTAACATTTTTTGTTCTTAAAACACATTGTCATATGTTCAAAACTATTGTTATAGTTGTTTGGTGAGTTCTTGCCTGAATAATTTCACATGTTCAGCAGCTCTGTTTAAAGAAAGGACTCTGTTTAAGGTCTTTTCTTCTTTAGAGGCATAATGTGTGTCAGAGGGGAATTAGGAAGGAATTACCTTTGTCTAATGAATACTAAAGTAAAAAAAGGATTAAATATCTTTACAAATAGCTAGATCCCATGGGCCTCTTGAGTTTAAAGATTGTAGAAGTTAATTATATACTGTAATTAAATTATCTTAATTCAATTTCAAATTCTGTTTCATGAATAGAAAGTATTCCCCATTATGAACACGGAATACCTTTCTTCCAGCCAAATCTCCTTTGCGATAGAAGGTAATTTGTCATTTAAATGTGAACAACAAGGGACAAAGAAAATTTTACATAAAAACTAAAGATATTACCTGTTTTGATGTCTTCCATTCTGTCAATTTTCAAATTAAACTTAGTATTTGTAAGTCTTGTTATTGGCATGAAATTGAATTAAGCCTTTTAAAATTTGGCTCACTATAAACATTCAATAACCATACACTATAGAATACAGATTTATTTTTTGCAGTATTCTTACCATTTACCGGGAGGCACTTTCAAGTCAGTCTTAGGGTTTATAAAATAACTAAATCTGTTTCATATTGCTCTTTGAATTGTTAATGTATGATAACAAGTCACTGAAATCCAGTAGAATGTTTGAAGAAAGGTGTGAGTGAATCTTGAACTCATTAACTGCACACACAAGGTAAATATATTTCTCCTCTCTGAATGTCAGTTCTCTCACTTGCAAAATGAGGAGTAAGGTCAGGTGAATTTTAAAGTCCTTATCAGCGCTAACCTTCTGCAGGGGCCTAATAACAACAACAACACTAATAGTAAAGGGACGGGTATTCTAACTGTATTTTAGAGATGAGGATATTGTCACTTAGTTTGAGAATTGCCCACAATGGCATATCTATGAAATGAAGATCTAGGAGACTGATCCAGAACTCTCTCAGCCCATTAGTATTTGTGTTGTAAGATAATACTCACTTCTGTGATTAACTTTGTATAGTGACAAATAGACAAAATACAATTGCTACTTTTTTCTTAGTTTTTATTTTTATTAGTACATATTTGCAGTATATAGTGATTGCATTCATAATATATGTATGTAACACATCTTAATTCTTTTGTCTCTTTGCTACTCTTTTCTGTGACAGACTTTCCATTATAGCTTTCTGCATGCAAGCCAAAAGTCAATGGTAGACAAGAGAGTAGTGTAAGTGTGAGTACTGACAAGATTAGGACCACTGAAAGTAGTGTATGGAAACTAAAAGCCCCTTAATTCATGAATTTAGAATCTATAAATCCATTTTGTGAGGAGTTCAAAACCAAATAAATAGAGGATGAGGTCATGAGTATGGGAAGTCAAACACTCCCATTTTTGAAAGATCTTTAAAGATTAATATATCATCACTCTACTCTGGACTGACTCTTCTTGGGGCACAAACACTGTTTGGAACACTGACTTATTTACCTGTGTTTCTCTTTCTACTAGATGTTAATCCCTTTCTTAATAGAGACTATATTTATTTATTTCTGAATGCTTAGCAACTAGTCCAGTGGCTGGCATGTATTAGACTGAATGGACGAATGTATGAATTTAGGGATGGTGTTGTGGGAAGCAATTCATTTTCTAATAGCCACAGCGGCAGAAGTAGCTATCAATTACTCAAACCATATTTATCGACAAGTACTATGTGTCAGGTATTCTTACAGATGATACAACACAAAAACCCACACAAAAATACGTGCACTTGGGGAGGTTACAGTGTAGCAAAGGGACACACACACACACAAAACCAATAAAGAAGTAAATCAGATTGTATGTAGATGTTGATAAGGAAAATAGAGAAAAATAAAGCAGGGAAGGAGGAATGGGACTAACAAGATACAGCACTGTGTCTCTAATCAGAGAGATGAGGAACAGCTTCTCTGAGACTATTCAACTGAAAGAGATTGGAAGCCCTTGCCAGCATCATGCTAGAAATTTAGTGTGAATGTGTTAGTTTTTTAGAGTTACTGTAACTACCACAAACTGCAGCTTAATAAAAATGTATCATTTCACAGAGTAGAGACTTGCATTCTGGGATCAAGCTATTATCAGAATTGGCTCCTTCCGAGAACTGAGAACAGAAGATCTGATTCATGTTTCCCTCCTTAGTTTATAAATGCTCTTCTACCATATCATCTTCTTTCTATGCACATCTCTGTGTCCAAATTTCCTCTTTTCATAAGGCCACCAGTCATATCAGATTGGGGCTTTCTCCAATGACCTCGTTTTAACTTTACTACTGTTGTAAAGGACCTTATCTCTAAATAAGATCACATCTCATATTCTGGGGAACTGAGGCTAACACTTTAACATAGGCATTTGTGAACAAGGGAATGATTAAATGTGTACTTATGCATTATCTTCACTATTAGTGTTGTCATTTTCATTTTATTTAAAGTGAGAACACTAAAATTCCAAATATTTAAGGGCACAGAGGTGGTAAACTATAAGAACATAGATAAGTCTTTCTGTTATCCAATATATAATATCCTTTAGACTCTTAACTACTCATGAAAGGTTTTCCTAAAGCAACATCCATGGCCTCGAAGTAGGATTCTTAATGATTTTAAAATACATTTCTTAAGTACACACTCTGCATCAGACATTGTATTTAGGACTAGTGATTCGGTAATCAGAATAAAAACAAACAAACAAAAAAAACTCCACTGATATTTTCATAAACCATGTACTTTATTATAGAAGACAAGAAAGTATATTTGTATATTGGATAATTATAAATTAAGATAATTTCTCTGAAAGCAAGAAACATAGTTACATAAGCGGTCACAACACAAGAATTTCACCTAGACTGGGATAAGAGAATTCTTCCCTGAGAGGCAAAAAACATTTAACTTATATCTTAAAATAAGCAGTACTAGGGAAGAGTACATTGGCAAATGCCAGTTTGGTAAAACAGAAACTGTTCCAGACTGATAGAGCTGCATGTGGCGAAGAATACAATGGAACAATGAATGCAGTTAAGAGGCAACTGACAGAATGAGTGGAACTATTTTTTTTTTTTTTTTTTTTTTTTTTGTGCTGGGGATCGAACTCAGGGCCTTGTGCTTGGGAGGTGAGCACTCTAACCACTGAGCTAAATCCCCAACCCAGCGTGGAACTATTTACAAAATATTCATAAGGTAAATAGTAATATCCAGAATGTATAAGGAATATAAATAACAGCACAAAACTACATAATACAATTGAAAAATGAATGAATTACTTGAATAGGAATTTTTCAAAAGAAGAAATATAAGTGACCAATGAGTATGTGAAGAAAATTCTCACTATTATTAGACATCAGGGAAATGCAAATCAAAACTACAATCTGATATCATCCCACCCTGTCAGAATGGTTATTGTCAAGAAAAAGTAAACAGCAACAAATGCTGGCGAGAATGCTGAGAAAGGGGAATCTTTGTACACTGCTAGTGGGAATGTAAATTACTAAAGCCAGAGTTAAGCACAGTATGGAGGGTCCTCAAAAATTATAAATAGAATTACCATATGATCCAATTATCCAACTTCTGGGGATTTATAAAAGGGAAAGGAAATTAGCATTTCAGAGAAAAAAATGTACAGCTATAATTATTACAAGACTACTACAATAGACAAGTAACGATAAAAACCTAGTGTTCATGAATAAATGAATAATTGGATAATGAAAACATGGTATATATACATACACACATACATGCACCCAAAATGGAGTAATACTCAGCCAAAGAAAAGATGAAATCCTGTAATTTCCGCCAAATGCTTAAAAATGGACGACATTATGTTCTTGGAAATAATCCAGACACAGACATGGTTACTATAAAAGTGAATCTGAATGTAGAATGGTGATTACTAGGGGCTTAGAAGGATAGGAGGAAGAAGGGATAGAAGAATATTGAATAAGAAGTACCAAAGCACAGATAGGAAGAATATGTTCTAGTGTTCTATTGCACAGCTCATAGTAATATACTTCATATTTTATGAAAATTGGAAAAGGAATTTGGAGTCTTCAAATATAACAACATGATAAGGAAATAGAAATGTTAATTACCCTGATGTGATCAGTACACATTATATAAATGCATTTGTGGAGTACACTGCACTCCACAAATATGTACAATTTTATGTGTTTATTGAAATAAAAATATTTTAAAAATTAAAAAGAACTGATCTAGAATAAAAAAGAAAAAAAAAAAACTGATACAACCAGCAGGGAGGTATCACAAGGGAATTTCAGAAGAGGGAAGGTTTCATGCTACGTGGAAAGACTTTTACCTTTTTCTTAAAAGAAAAAGATTCAATGGAAGAAGGTTTGGAAGGATACAGATGATGTAGATGATGGAATATTTATGTTTTGGAAGATCATTCTGGCAGTAGTGAGGAAAATGGGTCACCAAAGGACTAGATTAGAAACATGGTAATGAATAAACTACTATGATAGTTTATGTGAGTTGCTTGTAAGGGTGCAGAAATAACAGGATGTGGAGACAAAGATACAGATTTAAGAAATATTTAAGAGGTAAAATAGAAATAATATCATAATGTACTTCAGAATGATAAGAACTGCCAAAGATGACTGTCAGTTTTCTAGCCTCAGGCAGTGGATGGATATAGGTAACTCTCACGGAGATGAGAAATAATGAAAGAGGATCAGAGTAAATAGTGAATAAACTTTGAGATTCACTCAAGGATATGTTGAATTGGAAAGGAAAGAAGGCTATGAAGAAGGCACTGGGTACAAAGGTCCACAGCTAAGATGGAAGACCAATCCTTGAGAAATAAAGTGGGGATTATCAGCATAGAGATTTTAATCAAAGTGGAAGAAAAGCTAGATGAGTACCATTCTCTAGCTCATTTTCTGAAAAGCTTTTGGGAATGGCAAACCCAGAGCAAAGTAGAAAGCTCCCTGATTAAGAATCAAGACATGAGAGATCTAAGTAGAAATCCATGCTAATTTGCATTGTCGTATCTGCAAACTCATTTGTTTTCTATGGAACCTAACTTTACACAGGTAAGTGAGGAAAAAGAAAGACTCAGTATCAAGACTCTCAACCAAACTTTTCTACACTTATGTGTAAAGGCTAAATATATATATTGCTCACCAAATTATTCTTTGGTTCACGGAGAAAAACATCTATTTCTGTACTAGGTGCAAAAAAAAAAGTCTACCTACCAGAGGCACTGTGATAGTAATAGTTTTTCTTAAGGGTTTGGAAAGAAGATAATCTTACTTCAAATTAAGATAAACTAAAGGAGACTATAATCTCACTTAAAATTGACCTCTGTTAACAATGATCAGAAATGCATATTTTACAGGTGAGATTAAAAACATTACCACCTGACCAGAGGAGATCAAGATACTATGTTTTTCTTATTGTTTTCTTGCATTTCAAGAGATGCATACTTGTTTTCCAAGTGATGTTTTCAAGATTACTCTTAAATTTTCTAACACATTTATTTTACTTATTCATATATAATGTATTTCCTGCAAACAAAGAGGAAGTGATAGGCATACTGAATACACAGGCGAATTATATTGCATCCTTCTCCTTCACCCATGGATGGAGAAAAAGTGTACACATAGAAATAGGCAAATGAAAGAATGCCTAAATACTATTCATGTTAAACTAGAAGTGCTACTAAATCCTAGTTAGGAGAGGGTACATCTTACATTAGCCTGGAGAAGCAAGAGAATTTAGCTGTACAAAGCTTTGAGAGGTAGAAATATAAATGAAAGGAACTATGTAGTCAAAGGGACAATATGTGAAAAATACTAGGAGGATACATAGGATACGGATTATTCTGGGAACCATATTATCACATATGTCAAATACTATCATTTAGTATTTTGCTCCATTATATTGTGCCAAAATGATCTTATTTGTGTTTAAGTTTTACAAATGTGACTACACTGAAGAACTACCATGAGAGGGACACAACCTGCCAGCTTAATTAAGTCTCTGAAATGCTTCTGGGCAAAACTAATATGTGTGGACAGCAGCCCAAATCATTTTCAGACTTCTGACTACACTCAAAACTCCAAGAAATTCACAAATAGTGAAAGTTTGACTATAACAATATTAATAATCATGGTTATAGAATTGGTTATCCTTCCCCAACTATCTTCTCTAATTGGTTATTTCAAAGACAATATGGTTACAAAAACATTTAAAAGCAAAATTAAAACCCTGTGTGTTAGGTGGCCACTTGGCAAAGCCTCCTACATATATCCTTGTAAACTCAAGTGGATAGAAACAAAATCAATTTCATTCCAGTGTAAAGTTTGCTTATCCTTTGAAGAAGGTGATGCTAAATATTAGTACTGAGTAAATTCAAATTCTCTTGCTGATCATCTCAGACTGGGACCAATTGCCAAGCCAAGACTGAAAGAAGCTTTTCTTATTTTTGTTGCCAGGATGAATTTTACCAATAAGGTAAAGAATTAATGAGGCCCAACATCTACACAGTCCTTCTCACACCTGCCGTTTCAAATAGACTCTACAATCACTGTGAGGATGGCAGAATGCAGATTTGGGTCCTCATTTTAACAAAACAGGAAAACCGAGGCTTTGGGGGCTGATTTATTTAATATTAGAGTCAGGCTGAGGCGAGGCTCTTCAGTATCCCAAATATTGTACAGGTCTTACAATGCTACTTCGTTAGGCAACTCTACCCCAACACTCTGATTTCCTAAAATGTCTCAGATGTGAGAGTCTACGGAATTCTGAAAAGATGAAATTTAGTAATGCTGTATCTTACAGAAACAGTTGTCGAGGACCTCCCCCCCAAAAAATGCTTTCTAAGCAGCCTCGAGATTTGCAATAAGATCATTGTGTGTGTGTGTGTGTGTGTGTGAGTGAGTGTGTGTGTATGTTCATTCTAATGGTTATCTATCAATAAATATATTGAGCTATGTAAATCCATGGCTTACCATACGCACGATCACCTTATGCCTAGGAACCGGTACAAAATTTCAGGCAGCTTTTTAGATTTGGCATTGTGATAGCATCAACATCCACTTGTATGTCATGAGCTAAATGGAAAAACAGAGGCACAACGTATAATCTGTGCTTTATTGACACCTTCCTGACAAGTAATATTGCTGTATGATATCTAAACAAAGATTTCATAGTAGTTTGAATACAGAAACCAGTAAACCAGTTGAGCCACAATCCAACATGACTTCACTTAAACCCAGAGAATTTGCAGAAGCCTGCTCCGTACTAATCAGCACCGTACTCACATGGTGAGCTACAATTTCGTTCCAGTAAGATGTCATTCGTCACATGAAATTAATGATGATACTAAGAAATATCATTGGTTTTGTAGTTTTGTGTGTAATTTCCCAATATTTTTCATGTTATGCTCATATAAGAACTATAAACATAAGAACTTTATGCATACTATAACGTTGGCATAGACTTCAGTAACATACATTAAAATAAACATAACTATTTGTCAATACTAGATTAAGGGATTGTCTTAGTCTATATCTGCTGTTATAACAAAATATTACAGACTAGGTAATTTATAAATAATAGAAATTTATTTCTCACAGTGCTAGAGCCTGGATAGCCCAAGACCTATGCATTAGCATATTCAGTCTCTGAAAAGGGTTGATTTTTGTTTTCAACATGCTGCCTCTTGCTGTGTCTTCACGTGGCAGAAGGAAAACATGCAAATGGACTGGGTGCCTCCTCCAGTTCCTTATAAGAGTACAAAATCCATACATGGGGACGGTTGCCATGATTTAATCACTTGCCCCAAAGCCCACCTCTTGTTACTATCACCTTGAGATTTAAATTCCACCATATAAATTTTGGAAACATATCTATACTGAAACCATAGCGGGAATAATTTCTTTTCTCTTTATAAAGGATCTGTGCAAGGCTCAATTTATGGAAATATTAAACTATGCAGCTTTCCACAATCCAGCTTTCTGAGAGTTGAAAGAAGAGTCATTCTGTCTATCTATTCTTGTCTTACGGCTGTGCCTGTTCATGGAGTAGCCGATGACTTGAGTCGGCTTGAGCCAATACAAATCCCTGGTCTCCTACTACATGTTTCACTGTGGTTGTGTGCTAAGTGTACACAGAGATGACACAAACGTGCTCAAGAAGTTAACTATCTAAAGAAGAGCTAGCATGAGTCTATCCTGTTTGCTTCTGCTGGGGTTGACTGTTTGTTACAGAATCTAGGAAGAATTTAGGCCAGTGCCGGAGAAACACCTGCAGGAGGTTTCACAGCATGACAAGTGACATGTAGCACTCGCTGAGGCTTGCTTCTTTGCTGTGCTCTAAAAGGACTAAGGCTTGTGTGTGATCTCTCCAGGAATTTTTCCTGGGAAAAAAATAAACAACTTTAGGAATGAGTACCCTTAACAGAAATTTCAAGAATACGCATAGAAAAATAAAAGCCAAGTAAATAATAGCAAGTCCACATACTGTTCCCAAGCTGCTTTTGAAATCAGATAGTAAAGAGAATGCTGAATGGGCTCACTGTAGTGGAGAACGGGGGTGGTCAGGCAGCTGGAGTTAGTTCACACTAACACGGGCCTCTTTTGAGTTTGTTCTTCCATTTCAGTTTCATTGGTTCATTTAGGTATTAAATGATGATTGAAGCCAGGATACAGGGATGCCTTTGGCAAAGAAACAGCCCTCTGGAGGGCTTCAGTTCTCAAAAGGGTAGCTTATCCATAATCATGGTCCACTTCTTTCCAGAGATGTGGAGGGAGCAATTCTCAACCTACTCCAGGCCAGTAGAGGCGCCCACCTACTCCAGGTGCCTTCCAGCCGGTAGGAATTACAACCCAGAGTAAGTACTGTCACATCGCATCACGGTCCTTATTGCCGGGACCATGGCAATGACCTGTTTAACAGTTCTCCTGCTCTTCCCCTCAGTCCCATACAATCTATTCTCCATCCAGCAGGCAGAGTGACCTTTGAAAATGGTCAATCATTTCGCACCACTTCCATGTCTAAACCTTCCGCAGACTTATGGGTGCACTGAGAATAAAATATAAAGACTTGGAAATGAACTATAAAATGTTATAAGATCCAATCTGTTGGCACCTGTATGATTTTAACCCTTTCTCCCCTCTACCTTTCTCACTTTGCTTCAGTCGTATTGGCCTCCTTACTCTTTCTGAAACATGTCATGCTTATTCACAACCTACGATGCAGGTGCAAGCGCTGGCATCTCTGCCTGGAAAGTTCTTCCCTCAGAAGAAATTGATGGAGCACTTTTACTCATTAGGCCTTAGCTCAAAGGTCACCTCTTTCTCTGACGGCCTACTCTAAAGTGTCTCAGTCCAATTCACCCCACTCCAGACTTCTTGCTAGGAGGAACTGAGCACTTATATATAGAAATCTCAAAATGCAGGGGATTCGTAAAAAAGCCAGCACCGCTGCACTATCTCATGTCTTTACTGCAAATGAGAATTAAATTTTTATTTCTACTCTTGAGTTGGATTCCTGCATTTTCCTAGTTTCTTTCTACTCATCTTTCTGTTTTTATTCCAAAAATCTTGGAAACTGCTGAAAGAAAACAATAGCAACCACCACAATAATAATAATATTGAGGGTTCATTGGCTGCAAATCATTTTAAGGACTTCCTGTGCCTTACCTCTCTTAATCCTTACAATAACCTTACAAAGTAACTACTTCTCTTTTTTCCCCTCTTCCCCTCCCCGCCCTTCCATTCACCCACCCCTCTCTATTTGTAACAAGTTTATTTACACTTTTCCATTTCTTTTGCCTTTCATCTTACTTTTCTTTTAACCTTCGCCAAGATACATCATGTACAGGTACAAAATAACCATGCTGATTATGATCATTATGTATACAATGTACCAATACATGTTCTTGGTAAAAATAAAAAACAAGTAACTACTTTTATTTTTTCTATTTTACAAATAAATAAGTTGAGCAACAGGCATTTTAGTAAACCACTAGAGGCAGGGCAGTTCTTGGGTCTACGATCTGGTTGTTGTCTCAGAATACAATATATGTATGTCAATTACAGTAACAGTTTAGGTCATAAAGAGCTATATGATAGCTGCAATAATAATAACAATAACAATGATAATAATCAATGGCATTCTCAACTCTTTCTCTGTGCCAGGCACTGACCTTTTATTTTCATATATTCCATCTTATCATAAGCAGAGCCCTAAGAAGTCTGTTTTAATTATACATGTATTATATAGAGGAGGAAATGGAGAATTATCTTGTATGGGATCATACAACTAGTGAGGAACAGCTATAATAATGGCAGTTAAAAAAACACAAGCGGCTTGGACTAGGAATACAAGGTTTACTGGATTTAAGCAAAACTCTCAGTGGAATTTCACACACAATTGCGGTGGTGTATTTTAGTTGAATTGGAGCTATTTCTGCTTATTTCTTAAATATTACTCCATTACTGCGAGAGCTCAGTAGACAGCCACGTTTTTTATTCTACAGAGCAAGCCTCCTAACCTTTCCTACTGGGCTGCCGGGTGCCTCTTTTCCTACAAAAGCTCCATCCAGAGCCTGAGCACTGCCCTCCTCCTCTGCCGTAGGCCCTGCCCTGGGTTCCTGTGATGCTGTGGAAGATTTAATGAGCCTTGGCTATTCTTCTGCAGCAATTATGCCAGCTAATTAGGGAAACGAAAGAGTTGGTCTGACATGGATTTTGTAATTCATCTCTGGCCCAGTCTACTTATGAAGTAAAATTTTCTTTTTATACTGTTAAAAAGATGTACA
>PVJO010020146.1:0-32698 GCA_004026905.1 Hystrix cristata | reverse complement strand
AGGGGGGGAAGAGGGGGGAAAACCAAGATGTATCATGTACAAGTACAAAATAACCATGTTGATTATGATCATTATGTATGCAATGTACCAATACATGTTCTTGGTAAAAAATAATAAAAAAATTTAAAAAAAAAGAAAAGAATCCCATCCATTATATTTTTCATCTCCAACATTTTCATTTCTACCTCTACAAGTCTGTTTTGGAGACTCTATATGAGGCCTTGTCCATGTCTTTAGGTAACATGATCAAATCGTTCTCCCTGATTCTCACACATGCGGAAAACAGTTACATACGGTTTAACGTGCTCATCTACTGAGGATCTCTGGGTTACTCCCTCCCC
This sequence comes from Hystrix cristata, assembly GCA_004026905.1. Classification (NCBI taxonomy): domain Eukaryota; kingdom Metazoa; phylum Chordata; class Mammalia; order Rodentia; family Hystricidae; genus Hystrix; species Hystrix cristata. Next base: position 32,357 of record PVJO010020146.1, on the reverse strand, counting down.
GCTGCTACCGCCTGCCTGGCGCTTTAATCTGCAACACCAGTCGCCGGCTCATCCTTGAACTCCTGCCTCCTTTTTGACTCAGGAGACCGCTGACTCTGCCTAGCTGTGCTCTCTATGAACTTGAAGCTGGAAGAAAAATTTTGGAAAGATGCCTGACTTAGTTTGGATTCCCCGAGAGCCGAACCTGAGGTAAGGGTTCTAGTGTAAGAAGCTTATTTAGGAAGCGAGTCAGGATACACGGCGCAGGGAGCAGACATATGAGATGGGGAAGGGATGGCAGCTAGCAAAGGCGTATTATCAAGCAAACACCCTACTAACACGGGCAGAAAGAACCAAATGCCACTACGAGAGGCTGCCGCCCAAGCAGAACTGCCGCAGAGCTGTTTCACTGTCGGGTTGAGGGTGTCGGGGGATCCACAAGACTCCCGTCAACTGAGGGGTGCTGACCTGAGTGTGCACACAACAGTCCCTAAAGGTAAAAGTTCCCTGAGGCAGAGCTGCAGATGCTGACAGTGGAAGGTGGATACAGAGGGCTCTACGGAGGTGTGCCGGGGGGTGTGACAGTGAGGACCCAAAAGTGATGGGACAACAGTACAGAAGTTGGCAGTAGCAGCTTTTAGGCTCCAAATCCCTGGGTTCAAATCCTGTCACTCACCTTGAACTGTAGTTAAAGTTTCTCTATTCGCTCACTATAAATTAACAACAATGATACATACTTTGATATACTTGTAGTTTTAAATAATTCAATCTAAACAAGGCTTTGGTACATTTCCAGGCATAATCAATGCTTTGGGACAAAAAGCCTTATTATTACTATAGATTTAAAATATATTTAAAACCTTGAGCTTTGTATAATACTTTTATTTGGAGATCATGGGAAATTCTTCACCAGAAGAGTTTTATCCTATGTCCCAATATAAATGTTATTAAAAATAGTGTACAAAAACTTCACCTTATACTGCAGAATATATAAGTAACTTTATTCTTAATAACTGAACCATTCTATCCAAAGGTAGAAGGAGAATAACTCAAATGCAATCAAACAAAAATAAGATTTGGGAAGATGTGATGAAAGGCAAACTCTCAAATAGAGACTCCAACTTAAATTTGCACCCAAGAAAAATAACTTCTTAGGCAAAAACCACACAAAACTTGACTCTTTGTCATTAAAACACATCGAAATAGAACATAAATGGGGAAAAATCAATGAAATAAAACAAGGCCTAGATAAAATTTAGAGCTGAGGTTTAGAGCTGAGATCCTCCCCCCAGGGTGATTTCCCATCTCACCCAGGGGACATCTGGCAATGTCAGGAGACAATTCTGATTGTGGTGGGGCGAGGAGGGGCGTCGCTAATGACACACAGTGAATAAAAACCCAAGATGACACTAAACATCCTACTATGGTCAGAACAGCCCCCCACAAACGAAGTTGTGCCTTGAATAAAAACCCCTGAGCAGGAGCCTGCAGAACAATGCCATAAACCATATAATTCTTTCCATTGTAAAGTTTTGATTTTTAATAAGCTAAGATACAGCATATATTTAAACTGCGTTGCAAAAAGTTTTTGTACAAAAATAAATGCACATCGAGAAGCCCGCAAAAGCTACACAGCTACCCCTACTATAAATCTGCTGTTTCCAACTGCCAGATGAAAGCAATTCCAACAAGCCATCAACAAAGCCAGGTAATTAAAATGTTGGTGTAGACATGACCTTGGTTAATTCGCCCTGATTTGTAATAGCCGAAATGATGACACAGAGGAACCCAGGGAAACTAAGGTCAGAATTTAGCACAAGGGGCAAAAATACTCATTTTGAAATTATTTTAAACGAAATGCTGGTTTATTACACTGACACACACCGCCTTTTTATTTCCATGAGTAAACCCTCTGGGAACTTCAACACCACAAGTACAAGCTACACTTGATTGCTTGGTTTATAGAACACGGGAACATTATCAAAGAACTAATGACAGTGCCTGTTCTCTTAGCATCCTGAGCAACCTGCCCATTTTTAATCGAGTTTTAAAGGCACGAGAACAGAACAAAAATTGAGAACGAATGTTTTTACTCCTAACTGTTGGAAGGTAAAGAGGCATGTCGACAACTGTTCACCTAACATCGGACCTGAGATTAGGACCTGTAAGCGGAGAAGAAAACACATTTTCAGCAAGGCGATATTTCTCAATCGGGCAAATTCTACAAAACTCAACAAGAAACTGTGATCCAAATCCATTTTTTCTACTACAATTGGTTTGTTACAGCACCACTGTAGCAAGACTAAAGAGTTCAAAACACATTTTCTTCTCTAAACAAGCTAAATAAGATGACATGAAGGGTCTCAGGATACTGAGTTTTCTATTTACTAAATGCCTGTTAGTGTGTTGCTAATAACTGACTCTTATATAACAGTACTAATATTGTTCTCATCTCCCTGATATTTCCTTCTAGCACACTACGACTGGAATCTGTCTAGCCTTAATGCTTGGATATTTAGCATATCAAAATCCAAAATGAAATCAAACAACTTGACTCAGATAAGAAGGAATTATTAGCAAACTTGTAACAAATCAGTAAGTGTACGGAGAAGAAACCATCGTTCTGAAATCTAGACTCAGACCATGTGAGCCAGCACTTCCTTTTCTATTACCTGGACAACTCTGTCTTGAGCACTTAGAGATGCAGTGAGATACAATTTAACATCTGTCAGGTCAGAGATTTGTACATCAAGATCCATACACAAAAACGAAAAAGAAGCTTGCTGAAAGCTCATCAACCTACCACATTAGAGGGATGAACGAAAGTGTTTCCAGATTATTTCTTTTTTCACTTTTATAATTTTTATTAATATTATTTTTAACTAACATACCAATCATACACATTTGCAGAGTAGAACATGAAGTTTTCACATATTTTTACAGTACGGTATCATCAACTCATGCTAAGTGACACACCCACCACCTCGCTTATGTGTCATTTTCTATGAAGAGATATTTGAAATTCGGTTAATTTAAAACGGTACATTACTATTGACTATGATCACTCTGATGTAAAATACATTTCCAAATTCATTCTTCCTGGCTATCAGAAACTTTGTGTCCTTTGATTGATGCCTCCTTGTGCCCTCCCACCCCAGCATCCAGTAACCACCACTCTACTCTCTACTAGTAAGAGTTCAACTTTATCACATTCCACCTATAACTGAAGTCATCTCTTTCTGTGCCTTGCTCATTTCACTTAGCTTAATATTCTCCAGATTTATCTACGTTATTAAAAAAATAACAGAATTTTCCCCCTTTGAAGGCTGAATTGTATATATGGTGTATTTTCTTCATCCATTCATCTGTTCTGGAACACTTACATTGTTTTCATAATGATGTACTGAACGTGAAAATGAAGATACCTCTTCAGCATATTCATTTGGGAATGTTCCTGAGGATATATACTCAGAAGTGGAATTACCGGGTTTTGCGGCAGTTCTTTTTTAGTGTTTTAAGGACCTCCATACTGTTTCTCATAATGGGTACACCGACTTAACGTTGCCACCAACAATGCATAAGAGTTCCTTTCTCCCTGCTTCCTCTCCAGCACTTGTTGTCTTTCTTTTCTTGCTGAAAACCATTCTGAGAAGTATGAAGTACTGTCTTACTGTAATTTTAATTTGCATTTTCCTAAGGATTAGTGAAGGTGACTATATTTTCTTGAACATATTGGTCATTTGTATGTCTTCTTTTGAGAAGTGCCTCTTCAGGTCTGCTACCTATTTTTTAATAAAGCTTGTTTTTTGCTACTGAGTTGCGTTCCATATATATTTTTCATTATTAACATTTATCAGGCTTACAAATGTTTTCTCCCATCCTGTGGGTTGTCTCTTCACTTTCCCAAAATCATACTCATTCATATGATCAGGATAACTTACAGTGAATTATATTTCAACTTTCTACTGCAAGAAAAGCTCAGGCCCTAATTTGTTCCATTCTCCTGACTCTTAAATATGTAATACTTAATGGCAGAAGGAAAAACATTCTTCTCTAAAATAATAAAATAATCTTTTTTACAATAGAGAAGTAAATGATGAAAGATATGCTATGACGTAACTTTAAGAACTCTTCATAATAAATACAACTTTCTGAAAAAGCTTATCTTCACGAAACAAAAATATTAAAGTACTAATAATGAAGCAATAGCACTAATAGTTTCAAATCTATTAATAATTGGACTACCTTAAACCTTCATCTTTCAAGTCACTGAGGGGGATGTGATGCTACTGGGCATTTGTAAAATAAAAAAACAAATCACTACAAGGAAAAAGCAGGTTGGAAAAATAATAGAATATTTTTTATGTGGCAGGTGACATGGTTCTTTAACTTCAAACAGTAAAAATACATCTAACGGTCAATGCTGATGAATACAGATGGAGAATGAGCAATGCCGCGCCAGCTTCCGCTGAAGAGCAGTCTTTATTCAGGACAAAGCCTCCTTTGCTTACCCGCTGAGCTCCTGGCATATTCCAGCCTTTGGTCTAGCAACTGCATTTGCCCAGGTGGAAATAACCACTGGCGGAGCTTCCAGAGATCAGTCGAGCAGAAGCAGACGCGGGACGATCAACCAGAGCGAGGTGTGGTCCACACCGGCGACACGTACGGGACGCTGTGGGAGGAGGGTTGGTAGCGCCGGGATTCAGACCCAACGAGTACGGCTGGAGGCACCATCCCACTCGACACTTCCTCTACTGTTCTTAGAGATCCCAACTGAGGAAAAAGAGGGTCTACACACAAGACCAAGATGGTGCAGAAAGGAGGAACAGAGTCTGAGCAGGCAAAATCAGCAGATGTCTGTGAGGCCAGGATGACTTACTAATGTTGAAAATGTGGAGAAGAGTCCTCCAGGCAAAGGAACTGCCTGTCAGAATTACAACTGCATCTGGGTATCAGCAGCAGCCAGGCCGCTTTGCAGACACGTAGGTAGATGGCTAGCTCCAGATCCCCAAAACTATCAGAAGCCACCACTACCACAAGGACCGGACACGAACATTGTTTTGTTCTTCCACTGGTTGGCGTGCTGGACACATGAAAGCAAAAACCACAGTGGCACCTCTGATGATAAGTTGCTCGCGGCAGTCCAAAAAGCAAGCAAAAGCAAAACCCACTAAGATGTCAGCTTATAATTGAAACTTTCCTTTTCTTTACACTCATAACAAATTTCTCTCACTTCCACCCAAGACCACAGCAAACTCCCCAGGTATTTTTGTGTTCTTCAGAAAAGCTGAAAGGTACAATCTTTTCATAAACTCTGATCATTCAACTGATGTGAATCTTGAAAAATATTACAGATTAATCCCAAAGAACACCATGCATTTTGCCATATTCATGACAGATTTGTAAGTCAAAGTTGATACATGCAACTAATGCAGACAAATACGGAGGTAGGATGAATTCTCAAAAAGAAAAAGACACCAGCTACTTGGAACTGTAAACTAGAAAAGCCTTTAATTAACTGGCACTCTAAAAATTGAAGAAATCAGATACAATATATATCCTTTGACAATAATAAAAATAACAGCTCATTACTTCATCTAACAAGATTACCTCCAACCCACTGGTTTCCTGCAACTTTATCAGAATCTGTTTTCAAACAAAACAAAAAATACAAACAAATATTTCCAGTTCTACTTTTGTCCTTTGCATTAGATGTAGACTTCTGGAAAGCAGGAACTGTGCCTTGCACACCTCTGAATCTCCTAGCATGTTGCTGACATAGCTCCAACCAAGTGAGGGGAGAGGAGGAAAAAGGGAGGGGGAGAGAGAGGGAGGGAGAAGTTGAGTCAGAGGCGAGGAAAAGAGTTAGGGGAAGACAAAACTCACCCAGTGTATGCCTGCATCTGCCACGCCACCCAGGACCGTTCCTCCCTAATCACTCAGCCAATGTTGGTGGAGCTGCTCCCAAGCGGACAGTGGATTCCTGACCTATAGGCAGTACAGGCTCCTTTGATATTTCTCAGTTGACCCACAATGTCACTTTTGATCATTTTTTCAATTCACTATCCTTTTATCAGCCAAAGCAGAACCACCCTACTCTCATTCTCTTATTTTGGCACCAACGTCGGCATGAAAGACTCACACGTTTTTTCTCGAGGTCACTGCAAAGATTTCCCCTTGTTTCTCTCTCCCTACAGGACTCCAATCCCTCTGAGCACCTTTTTTGAATCCAGGCAGGTTTTGGCAGTATCATCAGCCCTGGAAGGGCCCCGGATAAAAGAGGTGTCTGCCTAAACTCCTCAGTTTGTCAAAGCCTTCAGACATGAAAGAGTAAACCCATCCCAGTCAGCAAAGGGGCACTACAGAAAAAAGCGAATAAAATCATCAAATGAATTACATACAAGTTCTGAATTCAAAATTAAAGAATATGGGAAAACAAAGTACTTAATCAATTAGAATGAGCTGACTGGTCTCTTTACGGCCAGAAACCAACTAATTAAACAAACAGCAAATAACAAACAGGCGTTCAATTCTTGGTATTTATATAGGAAATGAGGTGGTCATTCATTCTAACGTCCCACTTTAAAGTTTCTGACTTAATTCTTCAAATGTATTGAATTATAATCATTACTTTTCTTAACTGTGTCAACCCCCTCAAGGTCATTTTCTGCCACTGCATCAGAAAATAGCTTTGTACTTTCACTAACATTTGTATTTCTGCCAATTATAATATGTAAATGAAGAGCTGGAATTTGGGGTGTCTATTAATATATCTAAACTACTCTGTGCTTTCTGACATCATGGAATGATAAATACAGCATTGCTTTGCATTTTGATGCAAAGACAACATACCTGATGACTTTTCTCATATACTCTGCATCTTACAACACGAACCCAAATTGCTCTTTAGATAAGAATGGCACAGTACTGCTCTTACATCTCCTAGTTAATATCTTACTGCAAATTTACATGAAAAAGTAACATTCTAAGTTCCATCCATGTGAAGGGAGGAGAGGAAGGAGGGAGGGTAAGGGAGTGAGAAGTCAAGCACAGAGGCAATGTGCGATAAAGAAAAGTGTTATGGCAAATACTTTACTTGGATTACATATAAGTAATTAAAAGATGTGGATGTGTATTTATATCATATTAAGGCATCTTACTACATAAATTATTTCCCAGAATGGGCAATTTCAGAATTAAAAATGAGCATTTTCAGCTCAGTAATTTCACTCGATGGACTTAAATGGCTGTAAGGTTATAAAGAGAGAAAGAAAAGGAAAGAGGGGAAGGTGGAGAATAGAAAGTATAAGGATCAGCTTCTAAAAATTCCTAAGTACTTCCCAGGAGCAGCATTTACACTGAGTAAACCTGGTTTCCAGTGCAGCATAAGTTCAATTAAATGTATAGAATTTGAAGACATATTCTTCTGGTCATTTTAACAATACTGGGTAACCTGATCTTTTGTACATTATGAAAAATATGATGATTTGATTTTTAATGACAACAATCCACTATTTGAAATGTATCTGTCTTCGGGAATTTAATGGAGGCGATTATGTGACAAAATTTAACTTTTTGTGGCCAGGAATGCTGGAAATGGTGCTATGCTAGCCAGTACTCATTGAAACACTCATCTTCTCAACTATCACCTACATGTTGAATGCATTCTAAGTGTTACAGCTTACATAGAGTTAAGCGGCACGGAGCTTTCCTTCCTCATTTCTTTCCTTTGTCTCCTGTTTTGAACGAGCATGCAGTAAGCATCTTCCACTACAGAACGTTGCACGAAGAGCTCTCACGGATATGATGGGAAGGCACACATTGCTTATCCATGCTGATTTCACAAGTGGCTGGGGACAGCTACATAAACAGTAGTCATATTAGACAGGATGAGCAAGCATTAGAGAAGGGTGCTATTAAAACAAAGATCTGCATGTCACAGAGAAAGAAACATATCTGTCTGAGAATGGAAAATTTATCTTGACAAGAGAAAGATGAAAGGGCTTTCAGCAGCAAGAATATTCCACACAGAGGGGAACACACAGGCAAGGCCTCCGGAGTGGGAAGGAATTTCATGCGTGAGGGCTGGACATAGTGATAGCCTAACCAGGGCCTCTTCCACCTAGAATTCCTATTTGCCTTAAACTCACCCTCTTCTCAGGCCTTGGAATGTGATTACACTATTGACAAAGGATGCAGATGCCAAATTCTTGTTTTTTATGCCCAAATGGTAGTAAGGTCGTCTGTTAGCTCTACACATCACAAGTGACTCAAAGAGTGAAAAAATAATATACCCTTCATTTAAGAATGTTATTTGGGTTTAAAGATCTGTATTACTAAAAAAGCTAAAGGATATTACTGCAAAGTGACCCGTTTCTGATTTTTAAACTGACCCCGGATATGTGAGCAAAAAAGTCAATAGAGTATCAGGTACATGCTCTTACTTAGAAAGCATAATAAAATTATATCACCAAATTCCTACATGCTGTATTCATGAAAAGTCTATGGTGTAAGTAAATACTATATATTTTCTTCAAGTTGCCAAAAGTTTTCACCAATAAAATTCTTAAGAGAAGTCAGTAAGTCCGACTTGCTGTTTGACGCTGGAGATGAGTCCCAGAATGTAGGCTTCGTCTCAGGCATCATCTCACAGGAAGGAATAGAGCTAACGGCTCCGATTCCCAAGAAGACTCCCAACTTCCATCCTCACAGGCAGGTATACAGTGAAATTCCAAAAGTGCAGCTACCTAGACCAACGATCACGGACAGGTGTCAAAGAGAAGTAAGCAGGCAGCACGTAAGAACATTAAAGATGAGAGGCAGACGGCACACTGCAGAGAGCAGTCTGTCCTGGTCCTCAGTGAACCCCAGCTTGGTGTGAAAAACAGGTTCCCAGAGGATGGATTAGCTTTGCCAGGGACTGCTGTCCTCCACCTCCCAGGAGATGAAATGAAACAGGAAAAGTCATTGTGTATCTTCCTAAAAACTTCCTGCGTTGTTACCACTGTAGGTCACGACTGTGAACTATTCCCAAGCTCTCTTTCCAGCTGAAGGTTAACCGGGACGGAAAGCTACATACTCGAGGAGAAACGGAACTGTAGGAAAGTTGTGAGAAAGCAGTCGTGAACTTTAGAATGCGACTTCTCTTTGTGTTTGCAAAATCCACTGAGAAGAAGGTACATATCCCACATCGCTTTACTATAATCATCAAATAATCACCAAGCCACAAAGATGACTGGGAGCTAATAGTTTTCTAGAATTTGGAGATCATAATTTGGCGATAATTATCGCAAATTGAGAAATGATTATGCCAAGTGCTTCCAGGGCATTATCTCATTGAAGAGAAGGCCTATTAGCCCCCTTTTCATGATGAGATGACAGAACCAACTAATGTCACTCAGACATGAAGTAACTTGGGCCGGATGACTTGGGATTAGCCACTCACTCTGCTGTCCCTTAGAATGCTGTGGGGATTCTGCCTGCCCACTGCCTTCTATCTCTGTACATTACGCTCAGTGGGTGGCATCTAGGACCTACGCAGGGCAGATCAAGCTTCTTCAATTAAGTTTTGGCAGAAAGCAACTCAAAAGAGACTGCAGAACAACTGCTACAAAAGTCAGTTATTTCTCACTCTCCTCCACCTATGAGCGAATCTCTTCTTTCTTTCCACTACTGTAAGAAGGCTTTTTAGTGATGAATGACCTCTTTACAGTATCCCTGAGTCAGGGTCTTCCTCTAAGGTGCTGAACAGCCTTGTTTACAAACAGCAGACCACACACTAAGCTTCGCTAACACCCTCTGGCACTTAACGAACCTGCTAGGATTAGTTTTCACTCACAAAGCGCAGTGGGAGTTTAAGGAAAATGGAAAATTTATAAAGAAGAGAAATACAGTGCAACACGTGTTTTACAAAAACATGAAACAACGAAATAAAAACTGCAAGATTTCAGAAACAGAAATTCAGAAAAACGAGGTGCTGCCACAGGCCATGGAAGAGGTGGGATTCTGCTAAAGTGCAGATAAAACAACACAAACATCAGATGGAAGCTAGCACTTCACGAACTGACAGTGGCTTTTCCTCTGGCAACGTTGCTGATTATTCTAAACTTTGGAGGAAGGTGATTTTGAATTTCGAAATATCATCCCACTATAAGAATCATCAGATGTGTTTGTTCAAAGTAGAGCACCTGGGTCTCTGGGTTCGGACAGAGTAAGTTATCTTATGCTGAACTACTTGTGGGAGAAGTAGGGTGAGAGTTCGTGACTTATTAGAAGGGTTTACTGGTGTCCAGTGAAGCCAAGTCAAGGAATGAAGCATTTCTGAGCTGGTCTGGCACCAACAACTCAGAAGCCTCAAGGAGTCAAAGGTAAATGGCCAACACTGAGACAAGATCAAATTCCAGGAGCAGCATCTCAGATCCAGTTTCTTCTGTCCAGTCCTAACTGTACAGGAAAGGGACCCAGATCATCTCTCCTTCAGTCAGAAGTCACACCTGTTCCATACCATTCTGCCAATAGGAGACAGCCAGACCTAGTTAGCTCATAGCACCGGTGCATGCAAATGGTGAGGTCTCAAATGTACATATTTAGCAGACAGAAAAACAATTTTTGGGGTGAGGACAATTCAGCTGTCAGATCTGCTCTTTGAGTAGATGCCTAGTGTACACGTGATGTAGAACACCCAAATCAGCTGTTCAGTGTGTGCATCTTGCTACACGAGTGTCATTCTAGTATTTACAGATTTTTTTTTCCTATTACACACACCCTAGACCCAAGCAAAGAATTGTATTTAGTGCAGTTGTAACATAACTCAGACATAAGATCTGCAGGTATTCCTGAAGACAGACATTGATTATGTGAGAAAAAGAATAAAGATCCAATGTTTAAGGAATCTTAGAAGACTATAGCCTTGGGAAGCTGAATCATCTAGGATGAAATTTATAAACTCAAAACACAGTTGGAGAAAAATTCATGTAACCACCGACGAGGCACCATTACAGTCAATATGTTAACAGAGAGCACACAGATGATACCCTGATATTTTAAATTCTTTTAAAAGAACAGGCAAATACTTTGGAGATTTATGTTGTGTTTTTGCTGTTATAGGTATCAAAAGCTGAATTAGTGACAAAGACAATGGAAAACCTTAAATCCATTCATTAACTAGAACATTTTTGTGTGAGGCCGTCCTACTAAAATTCATTTGGCAATTAGTTTTCCTGATTGTGTAGCTGTCATCTGCACTGACAAGACTCAGCACCAATATTTACGAGCAGTACACTTTAAACCAAAGTAACTTTGTTTTAGTCAGTCAGTGTTTAGCTATTTATAAAATAAGTCAATTCAAACAAGTTTAAGATAAAGTACAGAATTTTCTGACACACACAAATAAGTTGTCCAGGGGGAAGTACAGATAGATAGAGGTTCAAATACTGCCTCAAGCGTCTTTCTCTCTTTGTCTACTTCAATTTCTTTGTACATTAGCTTCATTTTCAAACAGTCATTTTCAAGTAAGCAGCAGACATTTCTCCCAGTAGCCTACATTCACAGTGACAACATCCAGAAGGCCTTTCCATAGCATCCATCTCACTTACCTCGCAAGGATTCCTATTTGTTTTATTGAGGCTACGCCCCACACCATCATTAGGAGGTCCACTGTATCTAGAAGGATGTGCTACATGCCTGACCAGGCTGGGTGGTGTGGGAGAGAGAAATCCTGTTTCACTCTGGCCTTTCATTCTTTCTCCTTCACCTTTGAGAAGGAAAAGGCAAGTCTCATCCTGCTAAATCATATGGTCTGAATCTGATTATTATACAACAATAAAGGGATAGTCTCCCCACAGGACACACATGACACAAAAAATCCCATTTGTTTTAAGTTTCCAAATAAACTTTCAGAGACAGCAACATGGGAAAAATATTTGCAAAACGCCTAACAAATGGTTAGTATTCTTCATATTAGAAAAAGCATATAAAATAGAGAAGAAAAAGACTATCAACTCAGACAACCATGCAGAGATATAAAAAGAGAATTCACAAAAATAAAATACAAATGACCTTCAAGTATTCAAAAAGATGTTTAACGTTGACCATAATAAGAGGGATAGCACAAGTACAGTAAGATACTGTTTCTCACCTAAAATATAGGAGAAATCCAAAAGTTTAAGAGGCTACTGGCAAATGGTGAGGAACACATGCAGACAGATAGACAGATAGAGAAACAGACATATATCCATATAAATACGTGAATAGGCAGATAGACAGACTTCAAATATATCGGCTCAGGGCATGGAATAAAAATAATGAAGGGTACAAAAATGAGTATTTTATAGATTTGACTTTTGAACCAGGTACATGTTTAATTTACGAAACTATTTTTTTAATTCTAAAAATTTCAAAATAGCAGACTATTTTGCAGATATCAATAAACTGATTCAAAATGCTCTATGAAAAGTCAAAAGATCCAGAATGGTGAATACAATGCTGAAGAACAGAGAACTGACACTCAGTTTTAAAACTACAGTAATCAAGACAAGGTAATACTGGCAAAAGACTGAGCACATGGATCCACAGAACAGAACAGGGCCCAGAAACAGACTCTCACAAACAAAGTCAACTGATCTTTCACAAAGGAGCAAAAGTATTTCAGTGGAGAAAGCAGAGTCTTTTCACAAACTGGTGCCAGAACAACTGGAAGTTTTTGTATATGCAAAAACATATATCTAGATTCTTATAATGTCACAAAAATGTAACTTAGAACAAACCACAGATACAAACACAAAATGCATTACTATGTGACTCTAAGATAAACTACAGGAGAAAATCTATGTGCTTCTGAGTGTGGTGATAGGTTTTTAGCTACAATGCCAAAAGCATGATTCTACAAAGAAAAAGAAATAGTAAATTAGACTTGTTAAAATTAAAATCTGCTCTGAGAAAGACAAAAGGACTCAAAGATTCAATCTCAGGCTTGGTGAAAATAATTACAAATATACGTCCTACAAATCGGAAGTGGGAAAGGCTGAAGAGGCTAGGCACTGGAGACTATCGGGATGGGAAAATACTCTGCGTGATACTGTCCTGGTGGATACATTACCTGCATTTATCCAAATCCAGGGAACTTTATATAACAAAGAGTGACTCCTAACTCATGTGCGCGCACATGCACATACACACACACACACACACACACACACACACACACACACACACTCTGACACCAATTCCCAAGTCTGAAGACTGATTGCAGGAAAATGCATACAGTGGTGAGAAAATATACCTGCATAACTGTATCACAAATACATATGAAACAACCTCACTAAAGGTGGGGTAAATTGGAGATGCATGTAATTTTGGAAATGAGTGGTCTGTAAGAGGAACAGGAACACCATACAGCTTTCTAGTCTGGTCGTCACCCGTGGGGACAAAGGCTAACTATTCTCATAATGCTATACAACTATGCTCGAAATGAACAACTAAGAAAATGGAATAGGAATGCTGTAAGCCAGAATTCTCACTGTTGCACTGGGAAGTTACAGATGAACAAGGGAAGTAATCTAGAATGATCCATGTTGAAATGGATTAGAGTTGGAGACATCAATGAAAACTCATGTTTATAGGCAGAAATATTTATAATTACACATGTACACATGGGTAGGTATACCAATATGCGTGTCTTAGTTCTGCTAATTTAGATGGCCTAAAAGAGGCACAGTGGCATGGGGGTGGGGGCATGCTTTAGTCCCACGGAGCTCCCCATATCCTTGAACTGGTTCTCCTTTGTAGAGCAGAAAGGAAGAGTATCATAGACCCACACAGCTCTTGGATAGGCCAGCATATGGTGGCGTATAGAGTGTGGCCAGGGGCCAAATGGCACTGCCAGCTCCTACCCAGCCGCTCAGGGAAGAGCAGGATGACCACATCTTAGCAGACCCCTACTTGACAGACTCCACAGAGGTCCAGCTACCTGCTCCCCATGGACGCTACAACATTCCTTAAACTTCCAGCACTCAAGGATGTCCCCGGAAAGCAGGAGCGAGGACATCCCGGAGGAGTGAAGCACCAGGAATTAAACTTCTCATTCTGTTAGGTCACCTACAAGGGTGCTTTCTGAGATTAGGTGAAATAAGTGATCAACTCAGAGATTATAAAGAAAAAAGCCGCAAAAATCTTGAATACAATACTTTTGCAAAAAGAGCAGGTTTTTAGGTACTCTTAGCAAAAAAGAAAATGGTAACTGGAGGAGATGATGTATATGTTAATTTTCTTGACGAATGCAACCATTTTATTATAAATACAGTAGTCCCCCCTTACCCAGAAAACATGTTCAAACATCCAATGGAGGTCTAAATCATAGACAGCACTGAGCTCTATGTATACTATGTTTTATAATGTTGTTCCTATATACGCATATGCTTGACAAAGTTTAATTTATAAATTAGGCACCATAAAAAATAAATAAGAAGTGAAAATAAATGGAACAATTATAACAATATGTCATAATAAAAGTCATTCAAAACTTATAAATTATTTTTGTAATTTTCCATTTAACATTTTCATCTTGTAGATGATGACTGGTAACTGAAACCACAGAAAGCAAAACTGTGGGTAAAAGAGGACGGCTGTATGTATGTCAAAAATTGTTGTACGCCTTAAATACATGCAACTAAGAACCCTACAGAAGACAAAATAAGATGCATGAACAAGCATGTGTGCTCACACGTTGTCAAGTAAATAGAACCTAGTTTTCAAGGAATAGAGTATGGTTTGGAGAATTTGTGAAGGAAGACTCACTTTTTATGCTCTTTATGCGTCTGAAAATTTTTTCTGGTTTTCATATTGAGCACATGCTACTTTTGCAATAAAGAGTTTTGTTTCAGAAATAATGCTGATAGCCACCATTTCTCACAAATGGTTTCCCAGGCCACGGTAGGGCTGGACTCCTCGCCAGAGCACGTTTACCACCAGACACCGCATCTTCATTGGGCATATGGCGTCAGAAAGAAGCGAGAGAAGACCTGGTGACTTTTCTTGTCTCTAAGAACACACTGTGCACAATATTAAAGAATTGTCACGCGTGACTCACGGGAGCTACACAGGATGGAAACATTCCGGCACCGCCTCTTTTCCGATCATTTAGACATTCTTTTTTCCCCAAAGATGGAAAAATACTAATGAGTGAAACACTTGAGCACAATCCCACTGGCAAGGCACCATTCGACAAGACGCTGTTTCCCAAACTGGAACACCACCTCTATTCCCTCCACGAAAGCACTGCTACCTACCACACACCTACCACACACTTTCTATCCCTTTCGCTGCTACCTACACATAGAGATGACTGCATGTCTAAAAAGCTATAGAGCTCTAACTGTTTCGTTCTCGTAAGTTCAGTTTTTATGTGCAGCAAAGTTCTCAGAAACTCTCCTTGAAAATCGATAAATGTTTCCTGGGACTTTTTTTATGTGCAGTCTCCTAATTCAGAAAGAAGGATAAGACAGTTCCTGCCTTGGAGAATTTGCAGCCTTAGAGCAAGGACAAATATGTAAACAACTGATAATTATGTAAGACAAAATAAAGCAAGTGTCATTAATAATTACCAGGAAAGAGCTGGAGGAGTAAAGGAACAAAGAACTACTGTTAAAGAATAATCAGCATTTCATAGGCAGAGAAACAAGGGATGTTAGGGTTAAGGGAACAACACCATGGGGGAAAAGCAAGGAAGTACGGGAAAGAGGCTGACGCACTTGCACAACTGGGTGTCAAATCGCCAAGAAAATATGCTCTCTGGACCCCTCGCTAGGTTCATCATTTTGCATACTACCTTCACTGATCCCAGGTAGTCAGAGACCACACATCGACCTAGTGTGAAACGATGAGGAAAGAAAGTCAAAGAAAATGCACTCAGCAAATGTGGGTCCCCTGAAAAGCCCAAATACTAATACATCATGCAGACTCAACTTGGGAGCCTCTAAACACACAGCTTGGGGAGACTAAGGTTTCTGCTGTTAACCTGAGAAATGCTGAAATGTAACAAGACGAGAGCTTGAAAAATGAAGAGCCTGACTATTTCCCCCTTGGTTTAAAATTCTGCAAATTGGGCTGCAGCTGAATAGAAATCATAATTCCAAGGAGACAGCTGTGATGCATTTAGAACAATTCTTTTGATCTCTTCATCTGCTAGAGTCCATCTTGCCTGTGGAGCACCAGCATCCCCTGTTGGAAAGGTCTCCTGAGGGCCCTGTACTGCCAGCACAGCCTCCCTAATTTCCAAAGAAAAGGGGTGTTCTGTGGGGTTCATCAAACCATTCAGTGAAAGGTAAGCGCTTTTCGTGTCTATGGGATTTGGCACAACAATTACAAAAACTGATTTTGCATGGTGGCTACTTCTTTATACTGAATATTAGACCCGTTCATTATTTCATGACTTTCTGAAAAACTGACATTCACATCCATCGACAACAGTCCATGAAAAATGTGCAAGATTCCTGGGAAGAACTTAGGTGAAAAGGCAAATAGAAAACAAACCTAAGTACCATACCATTAAAAAAAAAAAAAAACTTACTGAAATCTGAAATGCTATTCAAGATAATATTTGATAAAACGTAATCGATTACACATGTGTTTCACTCACCTATTCATCAACATTTTTCGTAAGACTATTATGTCTTGAACACATGATTTAATAAGGCACTGAGCTCACAAGGGGGAAAGGATAGGCCGAGCAATTGTTATGACAGAGTAAGACAGGTAATACAATAAAGGTAAGCCTCAGGAGCAGCGGAGAACCTCTAATTCAAGCCTAAGAAAGGAAGTTGGTACAATGAAAGACAGTTGAGTTGGTGTTGAGCTAGGATATCCAGGGTTAACCAGTACAATATCTGTGAGTGATAATAAAGAACCAAGTCTGTCTTAGTACAAGAGGATACTTCGCTGGGCCCCTTATGCTTCTGTAAACAGCACAAGACTGTTCAGTGCAAGTGAACAGGGCTAGCTCTCTTTAATCCCCAGCTTCCTCTCCTGAAGTTCCGAGTACCTCCCTGGAGAACATCTATTCTCCTCCTCATCAGGCCGAGCACCACTCACACCCACTCTCCCCACAGACTCTGTGGAACCAATTACTAAGTGCGATCATGACTCTACCGATCAGACCCATTTGCAGTACAAGAGAACAAAATCAACCATGTTAATTTCAGCTGAGCAAGAGGGGGGAGGGAGACGGCACTTGCCAAATAGAGAAATCACAGCTCCTCAGAGAAAGCAATTCAATTTGCAAGCTCTAATTGTAAACTGAAATTAAAAATAATGGAAGACACAAAGCAATCGCATACAAAAGCCCAGGTAATGTCAGTGAAAGGGGAAAGCACCCTTCAATAAGCAAGTGCGCTTCTCAGCCTGTTTACTCCTATGAGTCTTGACAATTATTTCTACGTATGCCACTATTTCATCAGCAAGAGGTCAAAAGTAGCAAATCAATTACATTTGAAAATAAAAATACAAGCATACCTCCCTCTTTCACATCATGTGCTTCGCACACGATGACATGAACAAGGAGAGGCAGGTGACAAGAAAGGGAGATGCCTAGATAGCAAGGACGTAAGTCTGTCCCCCTTTTCCCACTGACTGCAAATCAAAGCCCAAAAGAGTAAATAAGACATGTAAGAGTCTTAGCAAAAACACATATGTTAGTCACTTTCCTGTCCTTGGAACAAAGGAGAGGTTTGCTTGGCTCACGGTTTCAGAAGGTTCTGTGCATAGTAAGCTGGCTCCAAGGAAGAAATAGCACGGTGGGGAAGGCAAGATAGAGGAAAGCTGGTCAGCCCATGGCAATAGTAAGCACACAGAGAAAGAGAGAGAGCTAAAAAGAGAGTGGAGGAGGGAGAGGGAGAGAGAGAATGGGGAACAAAAATATGCATGCCTAGATCATGCCTCCAGTGACTCACATCTTCTGACTAGGCCCCACCTCCTAACAACACATTCAGACAGGAATTTACCAATGGATCACGGATGAGAATAGCACACCTGCAATCCAACTACCTTTCAAAATTTCCACCCACAAACATATGAGACTTTGTGGGGGCATTTTAGACAGACACTATAACATTCTACCCCTGCCCCTCAACAGGTTCATGGCAATCACGTTGTGCATTCTCTCAGAGTTCATGTCTAAGAGAAGCCAAAGTCCTAACAGTTCCAGCCTTGCTCAAAAGTGCGAAGCTTCCTCTGATACCCAAAGCAAATTCTTTATTTATTTATTGAATTTAATGTAATACAAGTAGATATCACTAAAGAAAATATAAAAGAGCACGCTTCTTACTTCTGTGAAAAAATAAAACTAAATTTTATAACAAAATAGAGAACTAAAGTAGTTAATATGCCACGGACCATAATTTTAAAAGATGGTCAAAATGTTAAAGTCATAGACAAAAAAGACTCTTACAAAAAGAAACAGATTAGTGCATAAAATGTTTTTCAGTGTACTAATAGAAAGTAGAAGTATAAATGAAACAAATTAGCATATATATTGAAATATTTTTGAAACAACAGAATAGAGAATTTGGGGAAGTATCTGAACTTCTCCCTACTTCCTATTTATCTTTCATTTTTTTCTATGTATATGCAAATTTTGAGCTTCTCATACAAAAGAAACCGTGAACAATTTAAGCTTGCGTGTCTGTCTTATTTCACTTAACATCATGCTCTCAAGTTGTATCCATTTGTCTACAAACGCCTCAAGTTTATCTGTCTTTATGGCAGAGTAGTCCTCCACTGTGTATAAATATCACATTTTCTTTATCCACTCATCTGTTGATGGGCATCTATGCTGTTTCTAAGATCCAGCTATTACAAATTGTGCTGCTATAAACATCAGCATGCATGAATCGCTGTAACATGATGGCTTAACTCTGGGAAGATACATAAAGGAGGAGAGGTGAGTCAAATGAAATTTCTATTTTTAATCTTTTTTGAGAAATCACCACATTGATTTCACAGTGGTTGTACCAGTTTACATTCTCACCCGCAACTTGTTCCCCTAACTATGAATTCCTGTAAAAGGCATCTATGGTGCCGCACACCTGGAATCCCAGCGTTCGAGGAGGCTGACACAGAAGGATAGGAAATGTAAGCTCAGCCAGGGCAACTGAGTGACTAAATCACACAATGTCCCAGAATAAAAAATAATGAATGATTGGAGATACGGTTCTGTGTGAAGGCCCTGGGTTCAGTCCCCAGCACTGCTCAACGCAGGGAGCTGGTTAATACTTCTAATATACAAGTCAGGTGAGTAAATAGTCCCATTCCAAAAGGGAGGAATACAGGGACAGACAGGAATCAAATCAATGCAAGAAAAAATCCAGAAAGGCAAATATTAAATCCTTTAGCTTCGAGTCCACGCCCAGGGCAGGCTGTGGTAAAATGTGAACTTCAGAAGGCCTGAGCAGCCCCACTTTGACGGCCTCCCTGTTTGCAGTCCACTTAGCCTCTTGGTCGGACTGGCTCTGCTTGCCGCTTGAGGCTCTCCTTGGCAGATGTTATTATACATTTCTGGCATCTCCAATTTCCTTGGACCTCCAGTGCACTTTCAGCATCACCCTCTTAGGAGCATATCATTAGGTTTCACAAGCTTTCCTTTGATATCTGGGTGGAAACTATGATTTCACAACTTTTGCATTATGCATGCCGAGAAAACCAGCACCATTTGAAAAATGCCTAGATCTGTGGCCTGCTTAAGCAGTACCAAGCAGTAGCAAGGACCCATGGAGCAGGGCTGCAGTAACCTCTTAGCTCCTCCATGCCTAAACTTGAGGTTCACGTCCCTACACAGCCCTAAGTAAGCAGGACGCCATGGAGGTTTCCTCTCAGTGCAAAGTCTTTCAAAGGCATTTACAATTTTATACCCTTGAACTTGCGCTGGGTGAGGACTGGCCAATTCCTTAGATGTTCTCAGGCATCCATGCTATTGCCCCAGTGCAAAGTATTTGGCTTCATTTTAAAGGCTCTGATCCTTTCAGCAACCAACCTGTCTTTGGCCTCCACTTTAGGTGCACTTCCTTTCTGGCCAAGTTGTATAATTTGCACATCCTTCAGCTCTACTTTTTGCTCTTGCTTTTCACTACAGAGTTAGCTACAAGCACCTGCAGCCTGAAGGTTGGGCTGTTGCTGCCATAAAATTTCCTCTGCCAGATTAATTAGTCTGCCACCTTTAAATCGAGCTTCAAACAAAATCTCAGGACATGAACAAATTCTTCACCAGATTGAAACACGCACAGCCTCTAGTCCACTTTCCAACAGTGTCTTCATTCCTATCTGAACTCTCATGAGCTTGGCCTTCATTATCCACAACCCTACCAACAAGTTTGGTCTTCTGAGCTCCAACCAGAATCTCCCATTAAGGTCTGTTTATAGCATTCGAAAGTTTCTCTAACTGATGTCTCCAAACTTTTACAAACTCCTCTTGTAAACCAATTGCAAAGGTTTGCTACAAACACAGAAATCGCCTAACTCCTGGTATCAATCTTCTGTGTAATCACCTTTCTATTGCTAGGACAAAAAACTTGACACTAACACTTAAAGGAGGACAGAATTTTTTTTTCTCATGGTTTTACAGGATTTGGTCCATGGTCAGCTGGCTCCATGACAGAAACGTAATGGTGGAGGAGCATGACAGAGGCAATCTGTTCACCCCATGCCAGCAAGAAAGCAAACAGAGAAGACGGAAGAGCTGGAGACAAGAATACACCTCTCGAGGTCACGGCCCCAGCGACCTTCCTCCTCTGATCAGCCCACCTCCTAACAGCACATTCACCTAGGACTCTACCAATGAAACACTGATGAGTATGCCGCCCCCGTGATCGAGTCACCTTCCAAAATCCCCACACCTAAACATCGGAGATTCTGGGGGCATGTTTTAGATCTAAATCTTAACAACACAACTCACAGTTCTTCTCACTGGGTTAAAAACTAAGGAATTTCATTGGCAATCAGACAGAGCTGAAGAAGACGCCAGCTCGCTTGCTCGCTCGCTCTCTTGCTCTCTCTCTCTCTCATAGGTGACTGACCTTGAACAAACTGTTTAACCACAAAAAGGTTCGTTTTCTCCATCTGCAAAATGTAATAGGCTTACTGAAAGGCTGAATCAGGTACGAGGGATGTACGGCCCTTGGAGACTGACACACAACGAGTGTTCGGTCACTAAGCCTAGAAAAAGAATGCTGCCACAAATCAAACAAGCAATACTTGTCTGTCAGACAAATTAGTAAAGCAGACAGAAGAAAAAGTGCATTTCTCTGTGTGTGAAAAGAAGGGCTAATGATACCAAAGGAAAACGGTAAATACAGAGGAAAAGCCCATGTGGCCCCCAGAAGTCGCTTTACGCCCCCATCTTCATAACAGGCTGCATGACGATGACATCATTTAATTTTATAACAGTAAATAATGACTGACCCATCAATGCATTACAGGATATTTATTTCATAATTATATTTATTGCCAACTGAGAGAAGTTTTCAAAAATTTAATAATCAAATCTTTGTTTTATCTATACACCAGAGATGTTACAATCCTCTTAACCAAACTCATATTGCCTTATCAGTAGCTGAGTATGCTGGCTAAATTCACTGCCTCTTGTTATAAACTAGGTTGTGCCACCGACCTCAAAGTTCATGTATTAGAGCCTTAACTGACTGCATTTGGAGACTGAGCCTTTATGGGAGCAGCTAAAGTTAAATGACATCACAGGGTGGGGTCCTAATGAAGTTGAACTGCTGTTCTTACAAAAAAGAAACCAGGGAAAGGCCATAGGAAGGACACGGGAAGAAGGTGGTCATCAGCAAGACAAAGACAGGCCTCAGGAGACATCCGCCCTGAGGCTCCGTGATCTTGAAGTGCCAGCCTCTGGATCTAGGAAAAAATAAATTTCTGTTGTTTAAGCCATCCAGCCCGTGGCCTCTTGTGAATGCGGCTTTAGCAGACAAATACACTGCAGAGATGGAAGTGACTGCAAATCCAACCTCGATCGCTTGCTGATCTGGGAGGAGGCACTGAGCTATTTGTGCCTCCATCTCCTCATTTATATATAGAAATTGTGTTGCTGTCTATTACACACTTGCGTATTTAGAGAGTGAAATGAGAGACTGAATTTAGAGGTCTTAGCACAATGTCACAGACACAGTAAGCCCTTGATAAATGTTAATTTAATAATGATTTTTATTACTCCAAATTCAAAATACAACCTGAGACTTTGTATTCTGTGTATTTTCCCATTCTATCTTAACACTTTGGAAGAACCTGTACTCATAAAATATGTGTTACTTCATTTTTTTCAAAACCAAGAAATCTTAATAAAAGAGCAAAAGAAAGATACAGGAATTATTATTTTGGTTCAATTCACTTCACATCCATCCAAAAGGTATTTCCAGTAAGTTCCAGGTTTCTTCAATTCATCTGCTAGCCATCTTCTTCGAGACCTGAGGAGCAAATATTCGCCCTACTTTCCACCTGTTTCTCACCCTCTGGAAAGAAATACAGCTATCACTCTCTGAAAAGGAGTTCAATGTGTCTGGAAGACAGTATCTTGTACATGGAAGAGTGAAGAGTGTAGTGTAAATTACAGAAAACTCATTATCAGGCGTTTGTTGCTGCTAGTTCAGAACTTCAAACTTCATGAACTGTTTTGCCACAGTGGGTATTGAACAGAGCACCTTTAAAGTGACCTCTACCTCCATCCTAGATTTTTTTTTTTTTTTGAGACAGGGTCTCGCTAAGTTTCTAAATTGTATAAGCTGGACTTGGACTTGAACTTGCAACCTTCCTCTCTCACCCTCCCAAAGTCCTGGGAATACAGCCTGCATTTAGCCCAACAAAAGAGTGAGAGACATGATTTCATCACTGCCTTCAAGCAACATTCCAAAATGGGTGGCCAAGTCCTCCAGCTCCTACAAGAGCAGAACCACAGGAAAACAAATCAGCAGAGGCCTGTGTCACATTAACCAGAAAAATTTTTGGCAGGGAAAAGTTCTTCAACATCAGAAGTTGGAGAGGGGGCACTGTTCTTCAAATGCAAACGGCTTGAGATGGCATCAAAACATTTCCTGTGCACACCCACCGGGGATATTTTGTTGCTGCTGTAGAATATTCAAAGATCTTTTCTTGCTCTGGGCATGTAGCTCAAGGGTAGAGGGCTTACCTAGAAGTGTATGACCCAGGGCTCACTACCCAGTACTGCAAAAGCAAAACAAAGATTTTTTTAAATTTTTATAGAACCATTGCTTAGGTTTATTTTAAAAATTTACATCAAGCTGAGCTGGACGATGCAAGCCTGTAATCAAGTACTCTGGGAGGCTGAGGCAGGAAGATCACAAGTTCAAGTGCAGAATGGACAGCTTATTGACTTAGGAAGACTTTGTCTCAAAATAAAATAAAACAAAACAAAATAAAATAAAATAGAGGACTGAGGAGGTAGTGCAGTGCAACAGCCCTCAGTTCATTCCCAACATCCCTCTCTCTCTCTCTCTCTCTCTCTCTCTCTCTCTCTCTCCCCCCTCTCTGTCACACACACACACAAACACACACACATGCACGTGCACATGCACACACAGACACATACAAAGTTTTTCTTACAAGTCAAGGATGGTACATTCATTTTCTCTTTTAATCTTTATAGCCAGTAAAGCAGAAAGCAAAGCTTAATGAAAAGAATGAGTTTTGAGCTAACCTGCTCTGGGTTTAAATTCTGGCTTTACCTCCACTAGCTAAGACTCATTCTTCTGATCAAAACGAGGATAATAAACCACTTGCCAGAGATTTAACATGAGGTTGATCACCACGTATACAAAATGCCTGACCAACAGTGGAACCCAAGCAGTCATCATTATTGTTGTTGTTGTTGTTTCCATGGCAAAATGCGTATTTAAAAACAGACACAGAGAAATTAAACAACCCTCCCAGGGTCCCTGAGTTAATAAGTGATGAATCCAGGTGTAGCAAAAACTCCTAAGTGTCTGTTACTCATTACCAGTCTCTTCCTTGGTATCAGAAATCGTTGTAAAGAATTACTCAGAGTCACTGTGCCCAGCTAACACACCATCTCATACTAACCAGTCTCCCTTTCTGCTAGAGAGAAGCAGTGAAATGCAAGAAGATTTTTGGTGGAAATGGTAGAAAGACTCCTTCAGAGAAGGCTGGACGGCTGCCACACGCCCCTTTAACCCTTCTATCCCCGCGAGGTGCCTGGCTGAAGGAGCTCTCGCGGCCAGGCTGAAACGTGGGGTCATTTTGATGGCGACAGCCCCATGTTAAGTGGAATAGCAGGCTAAAACGAACACGGCTCTGATGAATCTGGAGCTACCATCTCGGATGTCCACTTCTGAATTTGTTTTATGTGAAAGAATAAACTCTTGGGGTTAGGTCTTTCTGACGCTAACCCTGGGGAAAGCACTTAGGGCGAACTACTAACTCTGTTCTTGGGAAAACCATCGGACCAAGGAAAACCAATATAGTTAGTCATCCAAAATGCAGGCTTCCTCTCAGAATAAAAGTCTTATCAAAACATACTTTTAATTTTGTCTTCCTTAAGGAATACCTTTTCTCAAGAACAGGAAAGACAGATGTTCCTGCTGAATCCAAGTCAATGGATATTTTCAGAGTACTTGAAGTAGTAGAGAGTAATTGTGAACAAGGATCCTGTAATCTGGTTGTAGTCAATGATTCCTTGGTGGATATTTGCTATCTAAATCATACTCATTCACTCATTCATTCAATCATTCAGCAAAATTGTTGAGAACCTTCTAAATACTAAGAATGGTAACAGCCAAAAATAAACATCCTTGCTCTCAGAGAGCTTGCATTGTGGTCACGGGAGAGATAGATAATAAAGAAGTGAATAAAGGAGCATCACTTAGGATTCCACAGATAAATTCCTTATCTGTACCGGACACCAAGAGAAGGTCTATCTAAAGAGATCATGTTGGAACGGAGACCTGTAGTCCAGGGAGGACGCAGTCATTCAGGCAGAGGGGACAGAAAATGCAAAGACGAACGCCATAGGGCAGTCTGGATGACTGAGGAAGGGAAAGAAAGTCAGGGAGAGAAGAAAGCACGGGGCAAGGTGGGAAGAGTGAGAAACGACATCAGAGAGACAGAAGCGTCAGATCAGCCGAGTCTTGCGGACCATGACAGGAAATTTACACTTTACTTTAAGGGTAGCAGACACAACAGTAAGTGGCTGGAAGTTTCTGAAGGAAGAAGTAAGAAGACCCGCTCTAGCCTTTTAAAAGATTACTCTGACTGCTGGGCAGAAAGTGGGTCGTGAGGCTAACGGCGTGACCAGGTGAGAGCAGAACACTGTCTTCACTTGGGAAACAAAGACAGCAACATGGTATTGGGCACTCCATCCACAGAGCTCTGGGCCGCGTGGGATGTACGTCACAACTCTCATGTCTGGACTTACTAAGGAATCGCATTTTATACCAGCAAACATTCACTGTTTCAATACACGTTCCTTTGAAACTTACTGTGTTATTAAAATTCATCTAAAAATACCAATCTTTTGCATTCCTTGACTTTGGACTGACCATAATACTATCAGCACACAAATAATCCCTACTTCATAAAGGGGCAAAACATCTGCGCCTCTCTGAGACGTTCCTCGTAACTTCACCATGCTCCTGTTTTTCCAGCTTTTCACCCTAAAATCCTAGCACGACATGGAAATGAAGTACTGGGAACAACACGGCCTAATCCAAAGATCCCCTAGACCAAGCAGCTACTTCACAATCAAAATGTTCGTTCTGAGTAAATTAGAAAACCTCACCAGAATGGCGTAATGCCACGCACCGTTTACCTCTGAACACATGCTCTCGCCTTTCTGCTATTTTTATGTCTAGAACACCCAGCTCGCAGGAGCAAAAAGATGAAGTCAGTGTGTGGGAACCTTTCCCCACGCTGCTCAGCTGCTAATGAAGTCTGCAAGCCTCCTGGGTCTAGACGAGGCTGACTGTCCTTCCTCTACTCTTCGTCACTCTCCTTCCGTCTCTTTTCTACTTTCACAGAAGTACATTACTCCCGAGTGACCGGGAATAGAGTCCAGTGGATTACAGGAAGCTGGGGGGCCACCGGTTTCTGACTGGTTTTCATCTTCATCTGCACAGCGAGTCTCAAGATGGTCTTGCCCTCTCCATGAACTCCGGGGTTTTCCCCCCATGGGCTGCTGACAAGCCCTAAGCCGCACACTCTCACTGCACTGGGCCCTCCACTGGGCGTAACCACCAGAGTGACGCATCTGAGCTCTGAGACAGGAGCCCGGATTCAGGAACCTGGATTAGATAACGTGATTTCCCAGAACCTCAGCTGCAGTGTCTTTGGAGGCTTGGAGAGAACAGCGTATGTGAAGGAACTCTGTGAACAGCAGCTTTTATCACACACACTTATAACTTTTTAAATTAAAAAAAAAAACTGAACAAGTATATTGTAGTATGTATAAAGCGAAACACGTTTATTTTTGCCATAACAATTGATCCCTTTATGAATAACTATTTCCTCAAGTATTGAAGAGCAGAAAGACTTAAATAATGGGAGATTTGATAATGAACACGTCTACCAATACCAGCCACTTTTATTAATCATCACAATAATGACAATAATAATAGTATCTCACATTTATCCAAGGCTTAGCCTTTCCAGATTTTAAGTGTTAACTCATTTATTCTCTAAAAAGCTCCAGATGGTAGATGCTGTTAAAGTCCCTATTTAACAGATGAGGAGGCAGAGGCATAGGAAGGGCAAGGCCAGCGGCCACATGAAATGTGCAGCTGCGAATACAAACACCCCTGTTCCTCCCAGTCCACCCTGGATGACTATACAGGACTAGAGCCATATAGTCCTCCTATAACTCATTCTTCTTTTCCCCAAAACACCTATCATTTCTTGAAGACTGGCTGCCTATTTCTGACAAATGTTAAAATACTACTGGACAACGTTAGTGGAGTAGAAGTATTCAGGATAGTACTTCAGAGGCACCGCACCAGGCTTTCCACAGCAGCGTCAGCCCTTCCTAAGCCGACTTTCCAGCAGGTCCTGGGGACCCATGGCAGGCTGAGGATTTCCTCCCCCTAAGAGGCTGTCTCTCAGTCTGCTCCTGCCATCCTCGTGTGGTAATCTGGGATCAGAAAAGGAACTTCAAATGGGAATTTGCTGCAGAACACCCTGGAGGAGACAGTGAAATACAGGACAGCACAAGGAGCAAAGAGCCTGGAGAGCCTCACCTCCATCTACTGTATGACAGCCATGCGTACAGCCCTTGGTCACTTCTTTTTTAAATTTATAGCAAAAGAGTCAATGAGCAGCTAGTCACAAGAAACTACAGCTCTCTGAAGCACCTTATAATTTTGCTCAGAACTCTTTGTGAACATGCACTGTACTCCAAAAGAGCTACCATTCAGCTCCGACTTCAGAAAAAAAAAAGAGGCAGGTGATCGTGATGGTTAATTTCATATGTCAACTTCACTGGACTATGGGATTCCCACATTAAACATTATCACTGTAATTATTAACTACTACTACTACCACTATTATTATAGTGTTTCTGGGTGCATCTGTTAAAATGTTTCAGATGAAATTAGTTTGTTTGCATCAGTGAACTCAGTAGACTGTCTTTCCCATGGGAATAATGCAGTCCACTGACAGCCCAAATGGACAAAAGGTGGAGAAAAAAGGCATTTGTCTCTTTTCTTTCTGCTTCACTACTGGAGCCAGGAGATCTCACTGTCTCCAGCATTCAGACTAAGTTACACCATAAGTTCTTCTGGGTCTCCAGCTACTAGAGGCAGAAGCTGGGACTTCTCAGACTCCATGATCCCATGAACTAATGCCTCAAAATAAAACTCCTTAGATATAGATAGATAGATAGATAGATAGATAGATAGATAGACAGATAAATTGATCGGCAGGCAGGCAAACGATAATCCTACTGGTTTTCTACCTCACTGAATCACTGAATCCTGGGTAATACACTCACCAAGAGGTGGTGGCTGCTTAGGGTTATTTAACAAAACAGGATCTTACAGGGAAAACAGGAAGCAAGTACTTCTCTCTTACTTTTGAAAGCACACTGTGCAGATGGGATCAAGCAAGGTGAGACTTGGACCAGCTAATATTTGGTAAACATCTACTATGAGCAAGTCCCTGGATTAGATGCTCCTGATACAGTTTCTTAAACAATGCTCACAAGAACAAATAAACTATCAGTGTACATTCTTCAAATTACCTGGGCTTCATATTAAAATGTAACAGAGAATACTGCAGCTGAGGAGAAACACTTTCGGATTCTTCGTCCGTCTCTTCACTCAGTGCCACGAGTCATCCAGACAACTGCAGACGGATTGTTCTTTTGTTCTGTCATTTAATCTAGCTCAGGACTTTTCAAACCTCAGTGTGCAAAATAATTTCGGGGCAGGTTTACAGACACCAATCTTATTTACTGCGCTTCCCGGTCAATTTCAGGAAATCTCTAGGGTATTTCAGGGCCTCTGGTTACAAGTGAGCAGGATGCATCCAGCATGAACCTTTCTTCTTAGACAGAAGAGGAGCCAAAACTTAGTCTGCACTCCTCTGCTCACTGTTCAGCTTATTTTACTGGAAGGAAGATCCAACTCATCGTAATTCATTTTTTTCAGAGAGGGGCCACCTTTTAAAACTTCACCCCCCCCAAAATAAATAAATAGATAAATAAAAAATAAAAATTCACCCAGAGGTGCATATTGAGTGCTGTGGCCCTGATTATTTTGATGACATGTGATTCATGCCTTAGGAGCTGACTTCAGAGTTCTAAAAGTTAGCTCTGTGTACAGCATTCTTCTGTGTATCTACATACCTCCCTCCCTCTTCAATGGATTGTGAACTACACATGCTTAGTGGTCCTAGTTAACCATTGCCTGTATCCACAGCATTTCACTCAGTGCCTGGAACATAACGATTATTAGTAAAGACTGACTAGTGGATCATGAAGTTTCAGTAAAATTTAGAAAATAAATTAAATTTAACCAACATCCAACAACACAGCTAATACATGTCAGGCATGTAGTAATCACCACGGAGCACTCATAAAACTCCTCTAAAATAGTCATTATCATTACTATCTTTATTCCCATCTTTAGCTGAGGAAATAAATGTATTTATTTTACATGTTTCATTAACATTAGATCTTGTCTTTGCTAAAATATTAAACAATAAATATTGGTCTTAGCTATTATGCTTAGTATATTTTAATATTCTGCAAGATAACTTCCCATCATAACAGAGTTGTGCTGTGATACATTAAAACACTCTTCTAGAGCTTGATATTTAGGTTCTAATTGTCACTGTTAAAAATAACACTTCAGTGACTATTCCTGTAGATAAGCCTTTGCTTTAATCCCTCATAATTAACTTACAATAGAACCCTAGATGTGAAATGACTGGGTCAAAGACAATGAGCCTCTAAAGACTTAAGATACATATTTGTTTTCTTAAAATTTACCTACTATATTTTGTCTGTTTTAAAGTCATAAATTTAAGTTTGGGGTATACTCTGGGTAATTTACTCGAGAGTTTTTCTATGTCTTTCGCAGGTATTTGCTGTTAGAATGGTGTTTCTATCACGATTACTGTCACTACCATCAAAGGCTGAGATTTATCAAGCCCTCACTGTGGGGCTGGGCTTCTCAATTTACATGCATCATCCACTTGAACTTCACAACAAGCTTACAGGATCAAATGGATATCAATCCTTTATTGTCTGTGACACATAAAACCTTAAGAACAAGGCTAATGACTCAATCCGTGTTGTCAAAGCCATGATCTCAACCACTTTCCAGCTTCCTTCCAACAGAGGCATCTCCCAGGCAGTGGTGACCGGAAGTGTAAATGCTAATATGATATGAGTATAACCCTTTCATTTGTGTGGAAGATTATAAGTCACAAAGCACACTGTCTTAGCCACTTTCTTGTAGCTGAGACACAATATCCAATGCCTGCAAATCAAAGAAACGAGAGGTTTACTTTGGCTTACCTTTCAGTCCATCATCACCTGGCTCCAAGGCAGGACCATGGCAGAGGAGCACGGTGGAAGAGAGATGCTCAAAGCATGGTGGCGGGGAACTGAGAGAGTGAAGGGAAAGGGAGGAACAGGGGAAGGAGATGGACCCTTCCAGGCCACGGCCCCAGTGACCCGCCTCCTTCCACCAGGCTCCAACTCCCAGTACCATATTTAGCTATAGAATCATCAGCGCACCATTCCACTAATAGATATCACAGCGGCACGATCCAATCACCTCCCCGAGGCCCCACTTAGGAGTGCATGAGGCTCTGGGGGCACATCTAGATATAAACTACAACACACATCCACACTTTTTTTTTTAAATGATCACCAGATCACCTCTGTATATCGAAAACTAGACACTGTTTTTTTCTAACACTTCTGTTGGCTAAGTCAAAGAGCCAAACAAGAGAGGGAAGAAGAAAGACACAGAGACACAGAGACAGAGAGACAAAGACAGAGTGAGAGACACAAAGCGGGGGTGAGATTTCAAAGTCATTCCATTGAGAAATGTTTCTCAGTGAGAACCGGTAAAAGACTAGGACTCTGGTTAAAGCCCAGCTTTTCAATGAACGGGGCCAGGAAGTGCACAAAGAACACGGACGCTAAACACGACCCGGGGACCAGAAAATCCACATGGCACTGCCAATTCTCGATCTTCTCATCTCGTAATGACAAGAGCTCAAAGTAACAACTGCATCCATCTACCTGCAAAGCCCCATAACTGAAATCAATGTGCACCACAGTTGTGTAACTACATTTCCACACTTTAAAATACAGGTCAGGTAAGGGAAAGGCTTGCGTTCTTTATTTGTATTACTTATACCTCTGACCATGACATTCCAGAACAAAATGCTACGGTTGCAAGAATGTCCATCTGCATCTTTCCCGAAACCCTTCCACTCTTTTCCCATGGAGAGTGAGGTCTTCGTGTCTTCTACGGACACACTCCGGATGTGTCGATCCACACAGACTGTGGGTGGGAAAACCTGTCATGTGGTGGGCAAATGGCCGCACTCTTAGTCAGACTTCTTGGGCTCGAATTCTGGCTCTTCACTAGTGAGCTAAGGAGGAAGTATGTCTCTGTGCCTCAGAATCCCTATCTGTGAAGTGCGGATTACGAGAGCGAAGAGTCGTAAGGACTGAAGCAGCAACAGGATCAGTTACTGTCTCTAAGTTTGCTGCTTTAGAGCTAGCTGTCCCCCAAAAGCCTATTGCACTCACAAATGGGGCTCTTGGGAGGTGGCTGACTCATAGGGTCACAATAATCATCAGTGGATAAGTCCACTGAGGAGTTTACACTTAGATGTGATGTTGGAGGGAAGCCTGGTTGAAGGCGGTAGGTCACTCGGGCATGACCTGGAACGGTCTATTTCCTTTCCTCCTCCCTTGGTCTCTCTCTCTGCTTCCTGTTGCCATACCATGAGCTGTTTCTCCTCTGTCGTGCCCTTTTGCCACACTGCCCTGTCTTGAGGCCACCTGACTATGGACTGAAACTTCTACAAACTGTGAGCCAAAATGAACCACTCCACCTTTAACCTGTGGGTGCCAGGTATTGCGTCTCAGGAATGAGAGAGTAACTAGGATTTGGGCACCAGAGAAGTGGGATCATGGCACTGACTGCTTCACCATGAGGTCCAGAAGTCTGTGCAACAGTTTGCAGGAGTTTAGAAAGGTTTGGAGATGCCATTTGGAGAAGCAACCCCAGAAGGCTACAAGCTGAGCTAGATGGGAGATTCTGGTCAGAGATTAGAAGTCCAGAACGCGGATGAGCGCAGCCAGTAAAGACCAGGCTCAAGAGGCTGCAGCTGGGAACGTGGGCTGCATGGGCAGTCGGACCCCAGGCCGTGTGTGTTACTTCTGGCCAAAAACGTCTCCACGCTTTGCTCAAGTCCTGAGACACTGAAGGAGACTGAGAGTAACGATAGTGGAATAATTAATCTGGTGGAAGAAATTTCAAGGCAGTTTAATATTGAGGTGGAGCCACGGCTACTATTAGGGGCTTTTATCCAGCTCCATTTTGAGAATCAAGAGCAAACAGCCCAACAGAATGATTTTAACAAGCTTTTAGTTTAGCCAGAAAGGAAGTTTCAGTAAAATTGGGGCCCGCAAAGACAGAGCAGAGAGAACTTGGTTGCTGAAAAGATTAACTTTAAGTCAGTACTGGAATAGGACAACAGAAAAGATGGCCTGTGGGCCTCACAAGAACTAGCAGGACTCTACCTCTTTGGCCTCAAAACTGCAAAGGTGAAAGACTCTGTTTTGAGCCTAGAGCCCCAGGCACCGTGCTCCAGAAAGCAGGCAGCCC
>PVJO010020145.1:0-32699 GCA_004026905.1 Hystrix cristata | reverse complement strand
TATTCCCCTACTGGGGATCTTCCCAGAAGAATTAAAATCATCATACCACAAGGACGTATGCACCACCATGTTCATAGCAACACAATTTGTAATAGCTAAGTCTTGGAAACAACCTAAATGCCCAACAACCAATGAATGGCTAAAGAAAATGTGGTTTTTCTACACAATGGAGTACTACACTGCCATAAAAAAGGATAGACTAGAGTCATTAGTATATAAATGGATGTTCCTTGAGAACATACTTTTAAGTGAAATAAATCAGACACTCATGAGTACACATCGAATTGTTTCTCTGATATGAGAAACCATAACTGTAAATAAGGACAAAGAGGTGTAATAGATATTATATAAAAGGAGGATGGTGTACAGAGGAGAGGAGAACTAGAAAGAAAGAAGGGGAAAAGCAGAAAGGCAACAGGGGAAAGAGAGGGGAAAGGGAAAATATGGAAAATGATGAATGAACCTGCTGTAAATAGGGAGGGAGGTAACAGAGGGGAGGGGCGGGGGAGAGGGGGAGAACCAAGATGCATCATGTACAGGTACAGAATAAATGTAATGAATGTGACCATTGTATGTAGAATGTACCAATACATGTTCTTGGTTTAAAATAAATTTTAAAAAAAGCTTTAAAGATAGCAAGTAAGAGGTCACCAGCTTCTGAAAAGTACATCTTTACCTATTGTCCATTTTTTCCCCCAGTTCCTCTGCTGACACCCTAGCTACCCTCCAACACCTCAGAAGGTGACTGTCCACAGAGATGGGGCCGCTCGGGAGGCCAACAGGGGCCGCAGTCATGGGCAGGGGCTCTGGTTCCACCTGGGCTGCCTCCTGACAGGAAGGGATGCCAGGGGAGCCCTTGCTTAGAGGAGAGGCCCCCACAGGAGGACCCGGACAAGGGAACTACCCGCAGGCCTTGGAGATGGATCTCGGGAGAAGCCAACCCTGCTGGCACCTGATCCGGACTTCAGCCACCAGATCAGAGACAAAGCCACCCAGGATGGGCCATTTGCGAAGCAGCTGACACAACCTTCTACTGTCTTGTGTCCTGGCCATGCAGGTGAGACTGATGCTTCTCCTGAAGTGGAGATAAGAGTGACTATCTTGGGCAGAGTTGTTCATCTGTTTTGTCCAGAATGTAGCCCACCATCCTCTGCAAAAGGACCGTACAGCCATGCTCACACTCAGCAGCATTCCCTCCACTTGGACTTGACAGAGAAATTCCAAGCAGCCTCTGAGAACTCCCGGCTCTTCCAGAGACCACTGGGACAATTCCATCTGATCTGAGACCCGTCCCAGAAATTCTTCCAACTTCACTCAAGGGAAGATGCTTCTCTTCCAGCCTGGGAGAGTCGTGCACTTGTGAATTAGGGTCTCTAACCCACACCTCCACATAACTCTTCCTGCTTTCCCTCTTCTGTGTCTTCAGCACTCACTCTATCACGCTCAAATGACTCCTTGCTGTGGCTCTGTCTCAGACCCTCTTTCTTCTTTGTCACAGGATCTCTCTCTCTCTCTCTCCCCATTGTCTTCATTTCGTAGTTTCCACAGATACAGTCAGTCCATTCTTAGCACCACCTAACATGTGTGACATAAACCTTCCTTCCCTTTCTCAGAAGCAATGATTTTCTGCTTGTCCCCCAGCTCCGTGGCCGATCCTTTTCCGGGTTGTGTGCAAGTTCATCATCTTCTGCCTGGACATTTAATTCTGAAGTTCCTCTTAGAGTAAATCTCTATCTGTGCCCCCAATGCTACCTATTCCCAGGTAAGCACCAAATGTGTACCTGGGTCACATCACCAGGTGACTACAGGTAACTTCAAAAGCAATAAGAATCACAGTGAACTCATGATTCCTTCTCCCAGGTACAGCATCCCTGCCGACGCTCTCCCAGGCCAATCTGAGGACAATAATCCCATTGTCCAGGCTGAAACCCATGGCAGCCTGGAACCTCCCTCTCCCTTATCCCCACATCCACGTCATCATCACTCTGACAATTTCTCCTCCTGAGAAATTAACTGATGGAATTCACTTTCTTTTGATGCTAGAATTTCAGAATTTCCCCAGCTATCTTAGTCCTGTTCCTCACGTCTTCCGATTTCCCTGACATGGGCTATTTCCCCAACCTCTTCAACCAACTCTCCTCAGAAACACACTTTAGAAATGCCACTGTAATCATGCCACATCCTCTACCATCCATTCTCAGAGTCCCTCCAAAACCCTTCGCTGTATTTTCATTGCACTTGGAATGAAGTCAACCTCCCCAAACATGACCGCTCTGGTGCCTATCTAAAGCCTTATGTGCTCATACAGGGGGCTTCGTGGAGGTTGCTGGGGTGGGGTGCATGAATTTGAATTAAGTGTGTGTGGTAACTAATCAGTCCACTGATTGCTTTATCATTGTTCTGGGTGTGGGTGATGGGAAGGCCAACTCAGAATATGCACCATCCAATACACCTGTAGTCTGGATGGAATACAAAGGGAAAGAGAGGCTTAGTGCTTGCTGCCTTCCTGGCTACCCTGCTGTGGACTGTTTCCACTCTGCCATATCCCTTTGCCAGGTTGCCCTGCCTTGGAGCCAGTCAACCATGGACTGAAACCTCTAAAGCCATAAGCTAAAATAAATTTTCACTCCTTTAGTTTGTGAATGTCAGGGATTTTATCCCAGCACCAAGAAAGTAACTAAGACAGTGTCTCTCAAGATGCTACATAAGACAGCCCCAGGCTGTCCTCTGGCTGCATCCCATTGGTTCTGGCCATTTGGCTCAGGATATAGGGATGCTAACACTCTCATAGATAGATGCATCTCTATTTCTGTGATTTTTAAGAGCTTTGTATGAAGTAACAGCTTTAACCTGCTTTTACAGATGTTATAAAAACACAAGAGATTTTGGCTTCTGGCAACTGAAATAGCCACATTTCCTGCACCCTCACAGAACGTCACAAAGAACCCTCTCAAAGTTGCTCCTTATGCTGTATCTTCCTCAGCAAGGTGACTTCACCTCGCCTGCTTTACCTGAAAAGGACTGTGGGGTCATGAGCAGAAGCTGCAGAATGAACGTCACAGCCAATAACTTGAAAAACTAAGCCTCGGGAAGACCCACCTTTCAGAGGTGGGCAATGGCAGGCCTCCGTGTGGCAGAGGCACTGATGTATCAGGGAAGCGGCCCGCAGGGTTTCTGGACCAGAGGCTCACAGTATTGCTGAAAGCAGACTATCACAGGACACCTGTAGATCGTCTCAGGCTTCGTTTTAGCGCAGACGTACGCAGCACAGCCGAAGAGGCGTGACTGTCATTACTGCATCCACCAGCGCATTTGTGTTTGCCCCTAGATCACCGTATTACCTGTATTTCTCTTTCATAGAAGGTGAGCTGGAGCAGCCGGCCATTGCCCTACGGCCTCACACAGCTCTCTGTTACTCCCTTTGCAATGTCCCTACCAAGCTTTGGCCCTATCAAGTGGTCAGGTAAAAGGACCAGAAGGAAGGAATTCAGTGAGGAGACGGGGATGAGCGAGCCGCTGCCCTTCCCGCCTGGCAGTGGATCAGGTGGGGTTCTAGAGGGCAGGCAGGTAGGAGTAGTTTAAAGTCCTTCCTCATCTGTGACTTTGTATTGAAGATGCTCAAAGAGCTGAGGCCAGCTTCTCTCATGCCCCCTCCAATGAGTCCTCTACTGATGACGGGACCACAGTCACCCAAAAACTCCAACCACAGAGGCAGACTCAGGTGCATGTGGAAGTCTTCCTAGCAGGCCACAAAATCTAACTTTCCTATAACCATCCTCCTACCTGTCCCTCGGGTGGCAGTCACACCACCCACTGTGGCCACTTACATCATTGCATCTTTTCTACTTAGCAGACATCATCAGGATAGTGCCAAGGGAAAGCAGCTAACGTTTTAATGTTCTAGGTCCACAATGCTTCATATACTGTCAGGGTCTAGGAATGGAATCTCCCAACAAACCATAAGAGAAGGGTAAGTGGAGCTGGAAATTCACTGATTCTGGTCTTCTAGAAACATCAGACCTG
This sequence comes from Hystrix cristata, assembly GCA_004026905.1. Classification (NCBI taxonomy): domain Eukaryota; kingdom Metazoa; phylum Chordata; class Mammalia; order Rodentia; family Hystricidae; genus Hystrix; species Hystrix cristata. The sequence continues at coordinate 28,676 of PVJO010020145.1, read as the reverse complement.
AAGAAGGGCTTCAGAGCTATTGGATAAGCAGTTAATGGGCCTCGTGAGCCGTCTTCCACCGTGAGACACAGGAGCCCTTCCTATTAAGACAGGCTGTGTGGTCTGCTGGCCAAACACCACCTTTAAAACCAACAGACTCAGGTGTGAATGCAGACTCTACCCCTTGTTAAAAACATCTGGATATGAAAAGCTACTTGCAATTATTGCTTATTAGATAAGTTAGATTGCATTGTCAAAGGAATTCAAGATGAACTTCTAAACTTTGATCCCTTAAGGAGATTATTTTACCAGGATGAAATTTACTTCAAGAGTCCTATAAATGTCAAAACATTCATTTATTCCTTTGACAAAGATTTCTTGGGCATCAGCTATACGCCAAGTACTGTGCTTGGTACCTGGAGTACTTAACAACCGACTGGCTCTCTGGGGGCTAGAGCAAGGAAGCCCTAATCTGTAACATTGGCCAGTAGCGACGGTGTAAATTCCCCCACCACAGAGAATTTCTAACTCTCCCTGAAAGGCACTCTTGGCTCTGGCTACCACACGGGACTGGGAAAATCAATAAATAAAGTGCCAGCGCCCCATCCCTGCTCTCCAGGAGCTTCTTCTCCAAGATGGCTCCCTGCAGGGGGAGTTGCGGGAGAGTGTGACTCGGTCCTCTCCCTGACCAAATCTCTTAGAAGTCTTCAGAACTCTGGTAATTTCATAACCAAAAAGCAGTATAGACTTGAAATTATTTCTATTGTCATCCTTATATTTTGTATTATTCTGCTTTATTTTTCTTTGTGAAGCTCTTAGGTGGTCTCTTTCCAAAATTTTACTCACACGCAAAGACCAAAACTAATTTAAAAACAAAAACCCAGTCCCTCACCCCCAAAGTCACTTCCACAGAACTCAAGGTGACTAACTCTCTTTACTCTGATCTGGCCCAAAGCAAAGGGGCCCCCACCCTGAAGGAAGGAGAACGTGTCATGGCGTCTTTCTCTTGGGGACCACCGAAATGTGGTCCCAGGGTACTGCAGGCAGAGCCCAAGAGAGGATGGCAGCTTTCTCTGCACTTCTGTCTTCCTGTAGGCTTCACAAACGTGTGCCACAAACGTGTGGGTGACCTCCCCAGGAAGACTCTCCACAAGGAAGGGGATGTGAGGAGAAGAGATAGCAGAAGGCCAAGGATGGTAAAGTCGTAAACTCCCCGGGCACAGCTCTAGGACAGTACTAAATATTTCCTGACTTTATTTTTTAATATGAAGCAGTAAAACTGGAGAGAAAATGAATAGGTCAGAATTTTTGCCAGCCTGGGAATTTGCAGCTCACAGTATTTCCCATGCTCTACTTTACAGAACTAGGCCTGGTCCCCTGTGGATAGGGGCACAGCAGGCGTCTCACGTACTGGAGGGAGAAGCGCTTGTCCTCCCGCCTGGCCCGCCCAGGGAGCAGATCTCTGCCAACTCAGGCCGTGCCCAGCAGCAAACACACGGGACCCACCCTGGACCCAGACGCTCCTGCTGCTCAGACTGTAACAGACATGCAGCTAGGCGTAATCACACAACTCCACTGGACTTGCACTGAAGGGCTGAAGGCATTTAGTCAGAACTGTTGCTGGTGGCACCAGTTTGGATTTACAAATCATAGTGAGGCTAAACACAATCGGTATCAGTGCAGACTGATGAGTACACAAAGGGAAAGCAAGAAAGACAATGCACCCTTCTACTGCCAAAGCCTCAGGGAGAATTCACTATAACCTCAACTCCCCTCCTTCTCCTCCGATTCCTGTGCTAAGAGAAGACCAAGAGTAACCTCGGTCACTAACCCTTGTCCTGAGCTACTTAATACACATTTTCCACATCCAAACCCAGGTATTTGGCACAGTCAGTAAGAGCATGGGAGTGTAGACTTGGACAATCTGAGTTCAAATCCTGGTCCATTAGTTACTTGTTCTGTAACCCAGGACTAGTTATTGTAAAAATCAGATAGATAAACTATGACGTAAAGCATATAATTCAGAGCAATGGCAAGCAGACAAGCTACTGTAGGGAAGACTTATGAAAGATTTTCAAAGGACTCAGGAGGCTGTTGGATAGTTTTCCATGCTGGAGTTATGGGGATTATTCTATTCTGCAGGATTTTCTTTGACCACTTGATTTTCTTTGACTACTTTCCAGTTCTGTAGACATAGAAATTAAATTGTAGAAAACAGTTATGCACATTACTCTTGACCATAGAAATGCATAATTTGTCTCATGGAAGACAATTGATTATCACATTGTGATACGGACCAAGTTCACAGCCATTTGTAAATTCCTCTTAGCATTCCTTAACTATGAATGTGTGCCTCTTTGACTTCTCTTTTGAACCAATTATCATAATAACTTGTGGGCTTCTCCATCAATTAACACATTAAATAAAACTCCACTTGTGACGATTTTATATTTGTGAGTCTTGATCTTATTCTCTTAGAGTTTGTCCTTTAATGCCAGCATCATCACCATCATTTTTCTTTTATTTGTTCACTCATTCATTCAAAAAATATTGCTCAGTGACCTGTGTGTATCAAGCGCTGTAGCCTCCCCCAGTTTCTACATTACTGTGGCATGCAGAAGTTGGAGTTTGATAGTAAAAAGCTACTATTTGTCTCATGGTTTTGTAGCCATAAATATTTTCCTACTGACTCAGACCTACCCACATTGCTCGGACACAAACGTAGCCTCTGAGAGTTCTCATAACAATCAGAACTGGCTCTCCTTTTATCATTTCCAAATGGTACAAAGAGTACAGAAATACACACGGTGTTTCACCACCTTTTCACTTTTCCTTCTCTAGTCATTTTTTTTAATAGAGTGTCCTTTTTTTCAGCCTACACTGACCAATAGGAACATTCTTCTCTACTGAAGACAGGTCCGAAAGGACTGCCATGGAAGCAAGTGTACTGAGAACATTGCATTGCTTTCAGATGAAAGAGTTATAGCAAGGGTTCACCGGTCCATTTGGTCTCTTAAGATTTCAAGCATGTAAGTGAAAAGAAAATGAATGCATGCCCCTCCCCATAAAAAAAAAAAAAAAACAGTGGCAGGAGACTTAGGTACAACTTCGATTCTCTTGTCCACTCAGATTTCACAGGTGGGTCAAAATGAGCTCTTACCTGCCTTGGACACCCAAGTTCCTCGACGTGAGAAAACTAGGGGGCTAGCATGGGGCACTGGTTTGAGAGTGAGTCTTCCACCCCTTACAATGCAGCCTTTTTCTTAGGGTGTCTTTGTGGTTTGCCATCATCTGGAAGAAATCAGCTGATCCTTCAATTCCAAGACTGAAAGCCAGGTACACAGGGGAGACCGGAAGCCCCGGATGCAGGCGTGCAGCCCGAGCAAGTTCAGGTGGAACGCTGCTCTCAGACATCACCCTAAACACATCCTGACCCACGGGAACTCTAAATGCTCATCCTGGTGGGGTTATTTTAAATCAAAGGCCAGTGGCATGCCCACAGCTGCACAAGTAAGGAACGCCTAAGAAAATAAATACTAGTTAGAGGGTGATTTAATGCAGTTAACTGCAGTGGGTGGAGGCTGGAGGCAGTAGCTTTTAACAAGTTTTATTTGAAAGACTAACTCAGTGTGGTTGTCACGACAGTTGTGTTTGTGGCCTGGGCTGTATTGCTCACAGATGGAAACCTGGCAGCCTTTCCTGATTCAGGCAGACACTCTGCAGCAGGAGTGTGACCAGGCTAAGTGATTCCAGCGTTTACCTCACACAGACCGCTCTCCCCCACATTGACAAACAGAATGTTTTAGGACTGGTCTGGTCAAAACACCAGCAGAAAAATTCAGCTCTTCCTCCCTTCTCACCTCTGTTCACCCTCTGAGAATTCATTAAAGAAAAAAATGAAAATTTTTCGGCAGAGAATCGCTGTAGGTGAAAAAGGGAGGTTTTGAAAATATCCCATCTGTGTTACCCCGTGTAGTCATCAAGTCCCCAGCCACATTCAGATCTCCAGGAAAGGAGAATAAGCCAACAGGACACTGCCGGTGGCAGCCTGGTAGATAGGAAAGCCTGTGCCAGAAGAGAATTCGCCTTTCTGTCCTTGGCTTGGGGAAATCAGTTTCAGAGAACTACCGTGCAGAACAAAAACAAAAAGCAGAACAAAACAAACAAAAAAAAATCCCTATGGGAAAACCCCTCCGTCTCTCAAATTGAAGCTCTCGGTTTGCTTTTAAGGAAGCAAAACTTCTTGAACTTTGCTGTATTTTAAAACAGAACATTATGACACATAGAGACATACACCCAAACAGAATCAGACAGCCAGCAGTGGAAACAGAGGAGGGGAACACCCAGGATCGAGTTCTGGGAACTCCTGGTACACCGTATGCAAATCATTCACCAGTCACACAGACTGAGCTCCCAGGGAAAATGATTGCCATTTCTGCAGTGGCTTTACCTTCACACCAAGGTAACCGAGCACAGGCCGTTATCTCTGAGCCAAAGACACGTGGGGCCGGAGTGCCATTAATCTTCTTGTCTTCTGAAAGGGAAAACCATCAAGAACAGGGAGTATACATTCTCAGTGAGTCTCCCTGGCTAGATTATAATCGTTCTTTTTTTCCTTTTAATAGTTTTGGGTAATTTGCAGAGTGACAATACAAATGATTAGAACAAATGACTTTTCAAATAGTTCCCAAGAACTCTACCTCGATTTTCAAAGACCAAATAGCCATGCCTGAAGAATTTGGTGAATTTAACTATTTCTCAAGATGAACCTTGTGAAGGATTTCTCGTTCAGCACAGACAGATGCCCCAGTGGGCCTGGGAGCCTGCAAAGAATGAGATTTCCTGGAAAATCTGTCAGGGAGTGTTGCTTTGCAAATCCATCACATAGAATTATTCCAGCAAAGGAGGGAGGGGAATAGGTTATTCTAATTCCATATATGGTTTAAAGTATTTTAAAATATTTGCCAACTAAAATAAAGATTGGGTGGTGGTACTTGGACATCTTTGCCGGTATCATCTGTGTGGGGTAATCTGGCTACTTCCCTCTGCTACCCTGGGATGGAGCTTCTGATCAACAGAGGGCATGGACCAGGATGGGGTCTCCAGGCTGGCTTGCTCTGCCTCCAGGACATGATGCCTGGGACCTACACTGATTTACATTTGTAAAAGTCTGCTTAATACCTGGTGTCTATGCAGATCAGAATGGAGGGAAGTAAGGATGTGTATGGTCTAGTGTCCTTTCTATGAGGGTCACCTGTCCTTGGTGGCCCCACTCCCCAGGCTGAGTCACTCCTGGTAAGATTACTTACACATACACGCACACACACACACGCATGCACACGCACACACTTCCCTTTGTTTCTGGGTTGATGACAGATCAGCATTTTCTGGGGACATCCAGTTCACTGCTTTGCATGGCTTCCCTACATCCTGCTCACATTGTAAACCTCTTTTTATGAAATTGTCTTCATATTAGCCTAATTCGAGGGCAGCCCCTGTTTCCTGAAGAGACTCCGACTGAAGCCTAGCACCACCTAACACCAATTCTTAAACTGGGCTCCACGAGACCCTTCTGCAGTCTGTTTCAATAGAAGTGACTGCCTTTATAATCATAAAGGAATTTATATTATGTGTTTTTCTGTGAAAGAAAGTTTTGGCTTCATCAAATTGGCAAAGAAGTCCGTGGCATTAAAAACAAGAAAAAAGCAGGACAAAGCAAGCGGTCCTTTATACTCTTCTCTCAATTGCTCCATGCTGAAAGCAGGCACATGGTGGGATTTCTGCATATCTATGGGCAGGAAGTTGAATGTTCTTTTCCCTCATGCTTTTTTTCAGTGTGACTCCGGGTGTAAGCCCCTCATGTCACTCCAAGATGAAGTTTTCAAACAGGCTGAAAGATAAAGACACCAGGGTTATTTTCCCAGGTACCATGAGAAGTGAGTAGACCCCTCTTCCCTTGGGAGAAGATTAAACGTACAATACACGGAACAGGATAAGGAATAATTTGACATTTGAAGAACACTGTCGGTTGTTCTTAGGTGGGCAGCTTTAGTCCCACAGAGTCATCAACTGGTTAAAAAATTAAACATACCAGAAAGAAGAAACAAATCCTATGAGCCTGTATTTACAGGCTTAATCTGCACAAAGCAAGTGTGTTCAAAATGTATTGTAATCTGTTGACAAAAAATTGTCCTTCCTTTTCATCTTTGCCTGACATAGTGGTAAAGTATTTGTGAAAAGTTGAAGGCTTTCACAAGGAATAAACAACTGCCAATTACAAAGACTTGTCCAAAAAAAAAGCCTCTTAAAAGTAGCAGAGAAAAAATAATTGAACCAATACTTCCATAGAGTTGTCATTGAAAGAAAGAACTTTTGCTATCGAAGTATGTTCAGAAATAAATCCTCACTTGAAAACGTATGTCCACAATTGGAGAGATCAGGAGAGGGACCTGTGAGAGAGACTGTGTTACTCAGCTTTTGGTTATGGTAACAAATACTGAAATAATCAACTTATAAAGAAAAAAGGGTTATTTTGGCTCACAGTTTTAGTAGTTTCAGACAATGGACAATTGGCCCTGTTGTTTTTTGGGCCTGTGGTGAGGCAGAGCCCCAGGGTGGGTGTGGTGGACTAAAGCTGCTCACCTCGTGTCTGGGAGGCAAAAAGGGAGAGAAGGATGGGGTCCCATGTTCCCTTTCGAGGACACACCCCCAAAGACCAGAAAACCTCTATAGTTCATCTTGATTGCCAATGTGACTGACTTGAGTGACACCTAGGAGGTTAGTGAAGCACACTTCCGGGTGTGTCCATGAGGCTGGGTTCAGAGGTGGCACGCAGGCCTGCACACTAAGGGGGGACACCTGCCCAGAATGTGGAAAGCACTGTTCTACTCAGGCTTGTAGCCCACTAGGACAAAAGCCGGTTGAAGACAGCAAGACTCACAGGCTCTATTCTGCTTAAGCAGGTGCGTCTTTTGCTGCTGCCGTTGCCTGCAGACATCGACTCTGCCTTCTTCAGGCCTCCATGGCAAACTCATACCAGTGACTCTCCAAGGAGCACACAGGCCTTCAGCCTTGGACCCCCAGTCCAAGCATTCTTGAACTTTCTTGTTCTGTGGCTTCCAGCTTATGGGGCTGGGCAGCTACTGGATCCACTGGCTCTCCCGCAAGCTGATGGACCCTGTCAGACTATGCTGCCTCTGATCCTACAAGCCTACCTAATACATCTCCTTTCACCTATAGAGACTCTGTTGCTCTGTTCCCCTAGATAACCCTGAACAATACACTTTCCCACTAGCTGCTGCCTCTTAAGGCTTTGCCATCTCCCCGCTATGCCAAGCCTGGGACCAGGCCCTCAACACATGAGTCTTTAGAGGGGTTCCACAGCCCAAATACTGCAGAAGCGTCCCTTCTTCCCCTGCACTCCCTGGGCACTGTCATCTCAATCTACACCACGGGGCATGGCTTAGACCTGAAGAATTGTGCTCACTTTGTAGTCTAGTCACCCTCTCCTTGCCAAAGGCCACCTAGGCCATATAGCTGTTTTCACCAAGTTCTCGCTCAGCCTCAGTACCGTCCCTTCTTCTGACTATTACTCTTGATTTTTATCTGGAGATCTCTTCCCCTTCACGTTTATCTTTGCCCGAAGCTCCAAGTCCCCAAGTGTTAGGGCCTCGGCTCACCGTATTCCCCTGGTCAAAGGGATAAAACCAAGAGTAAGTGAGTGAGTGTTACGTAAGTTAACGAATGTCCCGTTTTTGTGAAGCTGCTGTGAATTGGGTTTTCTGGCTCCTGCAATACAGCATTCTGGTTCGAAGCTGTCGAGAAAACTACATAAGTCTGTATAGCACTTAGCACAGTACATTTGCCTAAGCCAAACCTCACTGAATAGCAGACATTTGTATTGTTATTCCTAATGTTGACCCTACACTCAAAGGAAACAGATCGTTTACCGCCTCCCTAGTGATGATGTGAGACTGTCTCAAATCAAATATTTTATGACTTTAAGGCACGGAAGTAAAAAAGAAAAACAATGCTGCCTCTTACTGAATACGTAATCCTAGATGCATTTTGGCTTGCCAAGTTCAGTTGATGGGACACTGTTCCTTAGGCTCTCACTTAAATTTGTTTTGGTTAGAAGCTAACCGGGCATCATCAGGCTTCTTTTCTAAGGTGTTCCCGGGCAGTCATTATGTCTATCAGGTGGGGATGAGGGGAACTTCAGTTCCTTTCAAGCCTAGATATGGGTTCAGGGGACCCGGGTCACCATTTCCTTCCTCCTTTGAGTGGCATGCTATTAGAATACATGCCTCCCAGTCCTCTTATGTGTTCTTCATATTCCTCTGCTGCTAGGATTACGGCGCCTTTCTGGACTCTTCTGAACCTCATACCTTCCAGGGTCCTTCTGTTGCCCCACCGAGACCACTCTGGGTGGGCCTAGGAGTTTTAAGGAAAATACACTGAGCAGGCCTTACCTGAGGTTGGTGAAGGCAGCATCTTTATGATGTGTGCCCTCCTCCATGGTTCTAACCTGCAGGCACGCTGAAAATCACTGCAAGAAATGTGCTCCACCTGAGCGACAGGCTATTAGTTCAACAAATAGCATCTTGTGCCCATGACTGCCGCTCACAATGCAGTTGCACACTTGGGTAAAAATATCTGAACTGTTCACCATGAGCCCTCTGTAAATTAGATTACTTAGTAAGTCAAGCATTTTTCTTTTGTTTGTACTTAATTGAACCATCATCCAAGTGACCAGTAGTTTAATTTATGTAAAAGATTTTGAATCCATTTTTGTAAAACTTCCCCAGTTAATACAAATGAGAAACCTCATCAACCTGGCCTCTCTCTAAAATCTAATTAATTAAGAAACCAATACAGAATCATGATTTAATATCTAGAATGCAACCTTCCCATTCTATGGCACAAATCAATAAATCTAACATAATTTATTGAAAAGAAAAAGCTACAACTAGATGTTACACCATTATATTTATATGAGGTCATATTACTAAATTTATAGACTCAGTGTATTACAAATTGAATCTCTCTCCCTCTCTCTCTCTGACTCTCTCTTCTCTCTCTAGAGAAAAGTCCACCAAAAAAAGTGTATACTTCAGGAAAAGAAAAAGTTTTATAAATATTTTAATACTAAATTTATTTAGACATCATGAATTTAATACAAGCTAGGTTTGACCTCTACAATTACAAGAGGTGCTCAAAGTGGTGGCCATTAGCTTCCAGACATTTATTAGTACAGTGAACTGCTGCTTGGGTGACTTGGTCATTGCAATTGCTGCACACGCATTTTCAATTTCTTCTCCAAGAGACAGGAGTATAGCGGGTCCCCCAGATGAGGGTAACACCATCCACTGAAAAAACACCATACTATTTTTCTTTTCCCAAAGTGTATATACATGTTTTTGGAGGACTCTGTGTGTGTATGTAAACTACTTATTTATATGACATATTTTTCCCCAAACAAGAATTCATTTTATGTTCAATTTTATAAAGTCATTTAAAATATTATTTCTATCATGCTTAATGAAAACAATTACATCTAACTACACAAAAGGGATTTAAAAAAAAACAACTGGGTGAAATACCGGTAGTAATAAAACCCTGCACCAGTGTCTAGAATTGGCTTGAAATAAAAAAAAAAAACAGTGTCTTATATTTTAAAACCTGTTATAGTAGCAAAAAAAAAAATCTAATCTAATTTGACACAGATGAATAACTGGGTCCTAAGTACCCCAGAGAAAGGTCAATGTGACTACATGCATGAGTTTAAGAACGCTCACAGAAAAATTCATTTTCATGGAAAGTAGTTCTATCCTTCTGCGCTTAGAAACTGTCTGTATACATTAAAGTGACTAAACATAATCACAATCCACAAAGTGATGCTTATCTGGTGATTTGAGCAAGAAATGCATTTTCTTCCCACTCTGGGCTGTGAGTCTCCATGAGCAGGGATCCTCTGAGTTGAGTTTTAGTTGTAGAAAGTTGAAGTGACTGAAGATTTGAAGGACATGACTCCTTAGGTCAGGATAAGGCAAACTACCCACTTATACAGTAAACCTCTGTATTATTAGAAACATGCTTACTTCTTTCAACTTGTTTTCCACTCCCTCTCTGGATGGCTACATTCTCTCACTCTGCAGACTATCCAGAAGCTTGACATATCTCCAAAAGACAATCAATTCCCCTTCTAGGTATCATCCCTAGAAAGCTAAAGATATCTACTACAGCAAGACATGCATACCAATGTTTAAAGCAAGACAATTCATAATAGCTAAATCCTGGAAACAGCCTATATGTCCATCATCAGACAAATCGGTAAAGAAAATGTGCTATCTATACTTAACGTAATACTACTCAGCTATAAAGAAGGACAAGTTTGAGACATTTATAGAAAAACAGATGCATCTGGAAAATAAAAGTTTGAGTGAAATAAATCAGTCACTCAAGCTTAAATATCATACGGTATCTCTCATTTGAGTAAGGCAAAGTACACACAAATAGTATAATAAAGGATGGATAGAAGGAAACGAGAGGATGGCTCTTTTGCAAATGGAAAGGGATCCAGACAGCTGAAGGGGAATTAAGTAGAATAAAGATATGCCAGGCATATTAACCTAATAACCTCAGTGAATGTAGACATTATATGCCAAAAACATGAGCTAAGATTAATAATATCAACAAGAACAAACATGGGGACAGAGATTTAGAGACAGAGGAAGGGAGGTGGGAAAGGGAAGGGGATTAAAAAAGAAATAAGCCCAAGCTGTATTATGTGCATGTACCCACTTCCAAGATGACTGTAAACTTCATATACTGAAATACATATTAATAAAATTAAAAAGATAATTTTCTTAACAACAGAACGTCTGTGTCAGATTCATGTCTTGATGACTATGCATATATAAATGGTTTTACCATTCCGCAAGTAACTTTAATTATAGATATGCAAAAAATTTAGATTTATAAAATTTTAAATATCTACAGAACTTAGCATTTTTGTGAAATGACCATATGAGCCTAACTCTTCCCCACAGAGTATGGGCAGAGAAATGCTTGTACACTCAGAGAATCAACTAGGCCTCACACAGATCTGAGAATGATTCCTTTCTCTGTCTTCAAAGGTAAGAATTTTTATGAACATCCTCAACAAAGAAAAATTAGAAATTAGGCTCAGCTGACCCTTATATACTGGATTCCTATAATGTGCAAGACAAAATGTCAGACAACAAAGAGTCTATCCTAACGATAAAGTATCCACAGGACCTTACTTTGGGGCTTACTGGTGTTTTCCACGCACGTCGACTCTACCAGGTCTTTGGCTGAAATAGACTAGTGGGAAATTATGTGGGTTGAACGATTTTAGCAAGCCCAGAAAGAGCTTTAAAAAAAATTTTTCATTGAAACATTGTTAGGGAACTTGCTTTCCATCTCAGGAAAGGTGCAAAACGTTTATCTTTTATAAAAATATAGGAATAGCCAACCAACTTGATAGGGAATAGGTCAGTTCTTTATCAAGTAAAATGTGATTTTGGTACCTCTTACAGATCAAAGGTGATTCCAAATGACTTCTGTTTTATGTGTACTTCTATTTAAAGTGTTTAAACTATATCCATTGAACTAACAACCAGTAATTCAATATCTATAGCACTTAGGAGAACAGATATTTTGATGCTTACAGCAGCTTTAATCTTATTTTAAGAGGCTACATTAGGTCCAAAAAGAGTGTGCCATATCTAATGTATGTCTGACACACACATTCCATATGATGAGGGTTAGCAGGGCAGTCTGTCAAGCAATGTAAAATAACTTCACGTGATTTTATCCAGAGAGAAATACACATGTGCCACATTGCATTTTTAAAAAATGAAAAACTCAAATAAAGTAAACATTATGCTATGTTCTCGATGGTCTCAAATGCCTGAAAAGAAGCCTATTGGAAAACAGGTCTCACACACACAGATTAAAAGTCAGGAGCAGCCGGAGCTCTTAACAGTATCTGGATAACCACTCTGTTTGGAAAAACAACGCAGCAGAAGGAAGGATCCCCTCCACCAGGCTTGAGAATGAACTGCTGAAATTGCCCCGCTCAGACTCCTTTCTGGAAAGGTCAGTGACCAGACGGCTGGCTGCGAGCACAGACTGGGAACGTGTGAGCAGCAGGGACCAACGCGTGAAGTCACAGAAACATACACCCAAGTCTGTCTCCCAAATGTGGCTCACAGACCTCGCCGCGCTGCCCTTACTTTTCAACTCCTTTAACTTTTTGTTGGACTTTGTCAAACAAGAAAAGGCAAACAGCTCTATGTTCTTACATCTTTCTGAAACTCTTTGTGACTACGCTATAAAGAAACTAGTAAGCATTTTCTTTCTCTCCAAAGGTGTGCGGCGCCCCTCAGTCCAACCCTCGCGTGCACACTCGGGGTTGGCTTTGCTCTGCCGGCCCACGAGCCACTATGATCAGCACGCAGCGCTACCATGTCTTCTGTTTTCCTGCTCAGGCTCGGGGTCCTCATCCACCATGGTTCTGGCCACTGTCCTTCGCCCCTTGCATACTCTCCAACAGCAGGGCAGACGGCCAAGATCTTTGCCATTTTAGTGGCTTAAGGACTCTACCAGATAGTGCTCAAACTGAAAGGATGATCTCACAAGGAATTTATTTTTCCTTTTCGGTCTCAGTTTTGTGAGTCGGACACAGACGAATGTATTTTCTCATCCAGGCAATGGAAATGGAGCTCCTGAACCAGCATAGAAGACTCCAACAGCTCGCTCTGCCACTCTGAACCATCTGTGAAGGGGAGAAAAACGTTTAAAGTTGGGTTGATCGTCGTCGAAAAATGAGACATGATTTCTACCCCGCACACACCTTCTTCAAGGTGGTAAAACCTTCAACACATCAAAGCCAATAAATTCCAAGTTACGGTTTTCACAGCAGCTGTAACTCACGTACGGGTACCATTTTGCATTCCTTCAGTGGGTGTCAAGTTTAACAGTGTGAGGCAAGCACAGGGTAGCCAGGTCAGCTACTGAGCTCCCTGAGTTTTCCTGACTTCAAACTAGTTCGGCCTATGTTGTGTTTGCCATGCTAAGTCACCCCCTGCCACACAACTTTGACCTAAGAGAAGCACCAGCTTATGAGGCTGAGTTCTTCTGCCTAATCCAGGATTTCCAGGACTCTACAGCCGCTTTTGAAGCTCGGAATTCCCCAGTTCACGGATTCACTTTCCTTCAAAGCCCTGGGAATGGTTTGACTTTTCTTTCTCAGTAAACATGTGGAAAAGCTGAAATGCAAATGCTGGGTATGCTGGGAAATTTGAAGTGGTAAAGTCGAATTTTTATAGATCTCTGAAGTTTTATGGACTTTCCAGGTATCATCTCAGGCACTGAATTGAGTTTCACTAGAAACATCAAGTATCAGGAAGAGAAAGTTCATAGTTTGTAGCTTGATACTTTAACCGCTCGGTAAATAGTCTTTTTTTAAATCAGTAGCAAGTTCATAGCTGATAACATTTTCAATGAGCTTTGAATTTCTTCATAAAAGTACACCATCTCAGGTGTAGCTATTGGGTTCTATCAGACTGGAGGAAGAAGGCAACACAGTCTCCAGGGAAAATTATACGTTTCCTGACTGAAGAAGTTGTACATTAATTTTGAAATTCCTGGACTCCTCCCGCCCAAGCCCGGGCTGTCCCCCAGGCCCATTTCCCAGCTGGGTTGAATAAAACAGCAAGCGTGATAGTGCCATGTATGAGTGATCTGGCTGGCAACTTTAAATGAAGCAGGAAAGGCACCTTCCAACAAGCGATGCAGAAAATCTTCCCAGCTGGACAGCTCAATTTACATTATTCCTCTCTCCAGCAGCTTCTTGCTATGGTCCAAACCCTGAAGAATCCAGCCAGTAAACCTTGGACTGGTCTCAGCTTCACTGTCTCGAAAACCAGGCATCTTTGGGCCGGCTTTGCCAACATGAGCAAACACGGTGACCTGGGTCGTAGGAAACCAGCTCTGTCCAAGCCACATAGATGTTATAACATGGTCCGAAGGTTGGGCTCCATCATGCCGAGGAACAGATCAGTTCTACGGTTTACTAGTTACTGTATACCTGGAGAATATGCTTCCTATTTCTAAACCTGAGTCTCTTTATAAGGAAAATTGGCATCATAATATTTCATCTTTGTGAGGTAATAAATGCCAAGTCTTCAGCACAGTGGTTGGCATGGTAACATCTCATGCCCTGCCATCCAATGGAATGAGCCTGGCTCAGGAGACCAGAGGTCTAGTTTCTACCTCTACAGATGCACAACCTCAATGATCATCTCTTTAACCTTCAGTTTTTGGTTTGTTTGTTTTTTTTTTTTCTCATGAGAATGTTGAACTAATCAAAAGTAAAAATACTTGCCAGGATATCTCCATACCACTGTGTTACCTTTGAAAGTAGTTATGTATGCCTGAAGTTTTAATGGGAGAATACCAATAAACATGGCTAGACTGTAAATTTGACCAAAGAGGCCAGGAGAGAACTGGGGTAAAAGATAATAGTAGTTTCCCAGGAAGAAACAGCCTGGCTAATTCCAGCAAGGGTAGTGGTTTCTTAAGACAAAAATAGTACTGCTCAAGCAATCCACTGCAATTAGCAGACCACTTGTCAGGCTTGCTTTACTATGCTGGAGAGAAAGTTCTCGCCAAAAAATCTGATATAAATATCAATGAGGCTATATTGATCCAGGCTATGAGTCTTTTTTGCAGAAGTCATTTGTTTTGATTATCATAAATTTGCATATATAAAACAAAAGGTGCACATTTTAATTAATTTTTACAAATTAATTGACATAATATTTGTGCATATTTAAGATAATCAGTACATGTATACAGTGTGTAATGATTAAATTAGGGTAATTAGCATGTCCATCTCTTCCAACATTTCTTATTTCTGTGTGTCGGGAAACTTTAGGTACTTCAAGTTACTCTGAACTGTACTGTAAATGCTATTGACTATATTTGTCCTGGATAGCACAAATAGGGAAGGCTGGTTACCATGACTGACTCCTTCAAGGCAATAAAACTTTCCCAATGATAGTAACAAGATGTGAAATAGTCTCCCACACATGAAGTAAGGATTGTTGGAGAAGCACAGGAATAATAAACAAAAATAATAAGCAAATTATTTTTGTTTATTATTCCTGATTCATTCTGCAGAGCTGAGATGTTGGTACTTCTCTTAGACTCCTCCAACCTCTAACAATTAAAACAAATGCTCTTTCCCTTCTTTTTCACCTCCATCCTGAAAGAGAAGAGGACAGGTTAGAAATGGGATAGAAGAGGCCGACCTCAGCACCAAGTCAAGGTGATGGAAGCAACCTGAAAATCATGCTCAATGACAGCATGTTTACAGAACAATACACACATCTAATGCTATCTCTGTGGGCCAGCCGGGTGACGAAGTCCCAATATTACCTTCTCTGCCCTTCCTATCCTGCAGGGGTCCAAAGGTCAGAGGTCTGTAGCTGCATTACTGATAAAGTCCCCCAGGTTATTAATTTAAGATGTCATTAGAAATGAATAGGGATCCCTTTCTATCCATCACCATCAGCACTAGGTTTATGTTGCTAAAATATTTTAGCATTCTGCTAGCTGGCTTTGGAACATGATCCATAGCTGGAACTTGACAGATAATTTTTGTTTGCTTTCAACAAATTTTTATGAACATGTACGTGTGTCAATCACAGTAGTGAGTGTCAGTGATGAAAAGAATAATAAGGATAACTCCAATTGGGCCTTCAATTTTGGAGACAGAAAGAACCTTTTAAAACAAACATTTCTGCTCTCATATGTTCACAGTAGTAGTCATAGAACTTGAAACACTTCTCAACAATACATCATGATAAGTACCATAATAAAGGGGGGAGCAAAGTTTTGTGTGAGCCCCCGAAGTAGGAAGCGATGAGCTCACTAGGGGTCCAGGCAGGACTTTACATAAGAGGTAACCTGTGATAAAATGTATTTTCAGGAACAGAAAAAAAAAAAAATAAGACACCATGACCAAGCGGAAGTTATCCAGTTCTACAAGACTGGTCCAAAACAATTAATATAATCTATCACATTAACGGACTAAACAATAATCATGTTTATTTTAAGAGATACAGGAAATGCATCTGACAAAGTCTCACAGTGATTAATGGTGAAATCTCCCAGAAAACTAAGAATATAGAGGAACTTCTTCAATTTGGTAAAGAATTTCTGCAAAAATCTATAAGTAACATAATATTCCCCCCCAAAAAAACCCCAAAAAACATAATATTTAATGCTGAAAACATATTTAAAGTTTGCTTCTAAGATCAAGAAAAAAGCAACAAGGCCATCTCTCATCATTTCTGTTCAGCATCATGTGAAAAGCCCTCACCATACCGCGAGACGTCAAAAGAAGATTAAAAATATATATATGTATATATGTTAGGAAGGTAGAAATAAACCTTTATTTGCAAAGGACATGGTGGCTTATGTGCAAAAAATCCAAAGCTTTGAGAAAAACAAAAAAATCCTCACATAACATCTAGGTTACAGCAAAGTCTTAAGATATGTGGCGTGTATAAAAAGTTAATGATGTTCTCATATATCAATAATAAAAATTTCAAATTTGAAATTAAAACAGCACCATTCATACTGACAAAAAAACAAAACGATCTAAATAAATGGAGAGATAGTTCATCCTCATTGATAGGCTCAATGAACTGTTAAGATATCTGTTCTTCCCAAATTTCTCTACCCTTTCAATGCAATCTCAGTGAAACTCTCAGCAAGGTACTTTGTGGAAATAAACAAACTGACTGTGAAGTTTATATGGACAGGCAAGACACATGGAATAGCAAATCCTGACCAAGAACTAAGTCATGGCACGCAATACTCCACTTAAAGACTCCATGGACAGACATGGCTTTGCAAAAGAGTAAGGACCATTCAGTGGCAAAAGGATCATCTTTTCGAAACATGGTGCTGGAATAAGTGAACGTTCACATGCAAAGAAAAAGAAAAAGGAAGCAGAAGTGGGAAGGAATAGTCCATGTTTAGATGAAGAAGGATCCTCTGGACATAGACCTCAAATCTTTCACAAGAATTAACTCCAGTGGACCATAGACTTAAATATAAAATACAAAACTTTATAACTTCTTGAAGATAAGAGAAAATGTCAGTGATGTGGGATTACTGATGAGTTTTTGAGATACCCTAAAATCATGACCCACAATAGAAAAAAATAGATTGGGCTTTTGTAAAACCAAAACTCCTCCACAGAAGACACTGTTAAAAGAATGAATTGAAGAGTGAAAGACCAGGAGAAGATACTTGCAAGACAAACGTTTGAGAAAGGGCTCGAATCCAAAGAGGGTCAAAGAGAAACTTCATTTCTCAATATGAAAAAAAAAATAATAACCCCATTAAAATAGCAAAATATTTGAACAAACACCTTGCCAAAGAAAGCGCACAATTGTCAATAAGCATGTTAAAAAGATCTCTGAGGTCTGGGGATTTAGCTCAGTGGTTAGAGAGCTCTCCTAGCAGGCACAAGGTCCTGAGTTCGATCTCCGGCACCCTCCCCCAAAATTAAAAAGATCCATAACACCATTTGTCTTTAGGGAACTGCAGATTAAATCAATAAAAAGATACTACCACACATGTTTTAAAATGGGTAAAATATAAAAATTGGTATTTAGAAATGCTGAAGAAGATGTGGGGAAGTAAGAAATGTTATTCATTCATTGCCTGCTGGTACTACAGTTCAAGTTTCTTACAAAGCTAAATATACTCTTACCACACAAGCAAACATATACCTAGATATTTACCCAAGTGACTTGAAAGCTTGACTGTTTCTTTCATTGTATTCATAATGACCCAATACGGGAAACAAATACAGACGTTCTCCTGTAAGTGAATGAGTAAACAAACTCTGGTATATTTGTTCAATAGACTATTACTTAGTGAGAAACTGAAATGAGCTATCGAGCCATGGGCAAGACATGCCAGAAACTTAACTGCACATTGTATGGGTAAGTGCCAGAAATCACTCTGAATAAACGTCATACTACATAATTCCTCTTACGCACCAGCCTGGAAGAGCTGATGTTATATAAAAAAGGAAAAAGATCAGTTATTGCCATGGAGAGGGAAGAAGAGGAATACACGAAGGAAAAGGTGTTTTCAGAGCAGTGAAAGCCTTCTCTATCGAGCTATACGGTAGACGTATGACATTAGTTATTTGTCAAAATACATATAATTTTATAGCACAAAGAGTGAACCTTAATATATGCAAAAATTTTAGAAAGCAATTTAGGAGGTTAGCAGAGCCAAGGAAAGAACACAGACTGGTCAGAGAATCTCACCATTATCACAGATATAAGAAACTGCCTCAGTGGGGGCAGGGGATGCGGACCTAAGTGACTCATTATTCTACTGGAAATTTGCAGATAAACAGGAGGAGGACCCTACAGTTATGAATTGATTTGACACATCAGTGTGAAGTCATGTACAGCTCAGAGCTGCTAACTACATGTGGAAATATTGGTAGGAACGAACACTCACATGAGTTAGCATGCACAAGTGTATTACTTGCTCTTTCAGATAAGATGGCCTTAAGAAATGACATCCTAGTACCGACAAGCATATATAGTACCCAACTAATATTCTAATATCATTTCTAATATTGCTCTTTAAATGGGACCAGTACTCCAAACAGTCGACTGTAAGACTGCGCAGGAAATATACACGGTAAGCCTTCGGCATCTTATAATACCAGGAAAGAAGCACTAAATAAGCCCAAAACAAAGAACAAAAACATCCTCCACATTAACAGGGGTATCCCAAAAGGCTGTAAGCATTCCCAAGGCTGAAAGTTGAAATAATTTAACCAACAAAATTAATTACTTATTATTTAGTTATAATGCAAAGACTAAAATAAATGGCCTCAAGTTCACATTCATATAAATCAATGGATGAATGAATAAAACATAAATTCATAAGTAGAGAATAAACAAATATGTCTTGCAGAAGAATTCCAAGTAAATTACAGGTATACTTCACCTTCAAAGAAGGGAAATATAATTCAGTACTTTTCAAAAGAGGCTGTGAATATTGACTTTTTCCCAATGAGCACAGAAGCAAAGAAATAAAAGGATAACTTTACTGTGGAGAAACCAAGGTATCCATGTCAACA
This sequence comes from Hystrix cristata, assembly GCA_004026905.1. NCBI lineage: Eukaryota > Metazoa > Chordata > Mammalia > Rodentia > Hystricidae > Hystrix > Hystrix cristata. Next base: position 9,481 of record PVJO010020145.1, on the reverse strand, counting down.
CTGACATCCACAAATCACACTTCTAGTATCAGTCTTGATATGATATGATAACAAAGGTCTCCGCTGCTCTGATCTCCTCCCCAAACAGTAACCTTAATCTAAACATGAGGAAAACATCATACAAATTCCAATGGACGGCAACCTACTGTGTATCTGAGGACTATTTCTCAAAACTGCCAAGCTTTGCAAAAGATGAAAAGTATGAGGAACGTCCAGCCAAGCAGAGCTGAAGGACATGTGATAATTAGATGCATTCTTGCTATTCCAGAAGGGATTCTGGAACAGAAGAGGGGACTAAAAGAAAATCTAACAAAATCTACGTAAACTGTAAGCTTCGGTTAATGATAACAGTTTAATATTGGTTCTTCATCATAATAAATGTGCCACACTCATGTAAGGTGTTAGTAATAGGATTGACTATACATGGTGGGTATTTGGGAATCTTCTAACCTATCTGTTTAAAGTTCTGTAAATCAAAATTTGTTCTAAAAGTAAGTACATTCATAAAAATATTAACTGCAGATTCAAAACTATAAGCTGCTCAGTAATAAATTTGACAAACTATGTGCAAGACACGCTCACTGAAAACTACAAGACATTGATGAGGGAAATGCATGACTGCAGTCCTAGCTAATTGGAAGATCCATACAGAAAGGCACACTTGAGCTCAGGAGTTTGAGGCCAGCCTGAGCAACATAGCAAGACCCTGCCTAAAACATATTTTTAAAATCTAAATAAATAGAAATATATAATTTCTGATTCTTCAGACACAATTCTTAAGATCCAAATCCCCTAAATTGATCCATAGGTTCAAATTCTTCTGAGCAAAATTTCAGCAGAATTTTGCAGATATTGGCAAACTTATTCTTAAATTTGTATGAAAAGGCATGTGAGTTGGCATAGTCAGAACTACTTTTAAAAAGAGTGATTTTTAAACACTCTTTTAAACAACAAGTTTGGAACACCAGTACTGAGTGATTTTTTGACTAATTATAAAGCACAGTGGTCATGACAATGTGGTCCTAGCATAATGATAAACAAACACACCGATGATGACAGATAGATAATCCTGAAATAGACTCACACTAATATGAACAATCAACTTGCAACAAAGGTTTTAAAGCAATTTAAGGAAAAAAGAATTATTTTTCAACAAACTGCTAATAGCCACATGTAAAGAAGAAGAAGAAGGAAAAAGAAAAAAAAAAAAACCCTAACCCTTACTTCACAATATATATAGCAGAATCCTAAACCAAAAGAAAGGGCCGAACGCATAATTGTTCCAGAGGAACAAACAGGAAAAATAATCTCCTTAGAGATCTCCTTTGGAGTCACCCAAATTAAATTCTTTCATTCTTTCAAAAACATTATTAAGAAGATGTAAAAATAGACCACAGACCACAAACATGCTTCTAACAAAGACTTGTATAAAGAATATTAAAAGAACTCTTGAAGGAGGTCATTTAAGAAAACAAAATCAGCCTAAAAAATTTGGAACTTTTACCAAAAAATAAATGATATGGAAAAGATTCTCACTATTACTATTAATTAGGGAAATGCTAACTTAAACTATGAGATGGCATTACACACTGACCAGAGTTGATAAAATTAAAATGATTCTTAATACCAATTGTTAGTGAGCACATACAGCAACTAGACCTCTCGTAAAATTCCGGTGGAAAATTAAAAGGTACAACCCACTTGGCTTTGGACGTCACCTTGTTAGTTTCTTCCTAAGTAAAGCATACACATGTCATGTGGCTCAGCCATCTACCTGCTAGGAATTCATGCTTAAATGAGAACATATGTCTACACAAGGACTTGTACATGGATAGACACGGTAGCAGCTGTATTTGTAATAACCCCAAATTTGAAACACTTTTTGTGTGTATCAAAAGACAAAGGATTAAAAATGTTATGGCATGGGCACACAGTGGAATGCTCCACTACTCAGCAACAGAGAGGAATTACCTGTTGACACCTGCAGTGATGTAAATAACTCAAAACGATCATGCTTAGGAGACTGAGGCAGGAGGATCACAAGTTCAAGTCCAGTCTGGGTAACTTAGTGACTTAAAAAGTCCCTGTCTCAAAATTTTAAAAGGGCTAGGATTGTAGGTCAGTGTGAAGGGCCTGGGTTCAGTCATCAGTATAATGACAGACAGACAGATACATAGATAAACAGACAGACAGACAGACAGACAGATATAGAATAGTTGTGCAGAGTAAAAGAAAATGACAACAAAAAAGAGTACACATTGTATAATTTCACTTAAGAAAAATTCTAGAAAATGTGAATTAATCTCTAATGTCAGGGAGTAGACCAGTGCTATGGTCTGAATGTTTTTGCTCTCCCTCTCAAAATTCCTACACTGAGACCCTAACTTCTAAGGTAATAGTATGAGGAAGTGGATTCTATAGGAAGTAATCAGGATTAGAAGATCTCATTGGTATCTAACCCCATGAATAGGATTAGTGCCCTTGGAAGATTTCTAAGAGAATTTGAGTTTTCTCTCCATGATGTGAGGGTACAAAAAGAAAACTGCAATCTATGAAACAGGTGGAGGCCCTCAGCAGACACCTACACTTCGGACACTTGATCTTAGATATATCAGGCTCCAGAACTGTGAAAAATAAATTTCTTGCCATATAGAAGCCACCTAGTCTATAGTTTCTTGTTATAGAAGCTGGAATGAAATAAAACTGTCAGTGGGCAAAGGAACGTAGGAAGTAGGAAGGAATGAGGAACCACAAAGAGGTGTGAGAAACTGTTTAGGGTCAGGGGATGATCATTATCTTGATTTCATGGAAGTATATTATAGTAGTCAGTTTTGTGTTACTACAACAAAATATCTAAGCCACCTACATTATAAAGAAAGCAAGTTTTTCTGGTCTTGGAGGTTCAGCGTCACGGCATCTACTTTGGCTCAGTTCTGGCGAGGGTGGCAGGTAGTGGCACATCGTGTCAGAAGCACATGTTGGAGCAAGCACACACATCTCAAACTATCATAGAGATATAAAGGGGACCGTGTTCTCACAATCTCCTTCAAGGGCATGACCCCAATTGCCTAAGGTTCCACCTCTTAAAGGGCCACAGCACCTCCCAATACCACTTTCTGGGGTCGTAGTCTTTCCATATGAACCATGGAGGGTACACATCCAAAGCGCAGCATACACTAGGTCGAAGGCTATCAACTTTTACAATTTAATATGTAGAGTTTATATGACACCAATTACATCTCAATAAAGCTAGGAAAATAGAGTCTATACATTCGACATTCTAACCTTATAGTCATTTCCCTGGTCTGCCCCTCTGCGTTTCAGTGCCCTTTCCTGCAGCTATACCTCAGACTTGGCCAGTGCCTGGAACTTTCTATTCTGAAATCTTGTGTGTAATACCTTGTCTTTCCAATTTACTCCCTCTCCTACTCCAGAGACGTCTAACTTTCAACCACCTCAAGGCCTGTATCCCATTGAACTAGGGATTTGATAATTTTTCCAATTTTTTTCTGATCTAGATCGTCACTCTGAAGCACATGTAGAGACACACAGTCTCTGTGAAGATGCCCATAGCAGCCTCCTGCGCATCTCGAAGGCATCGTTATGTCGGGAGGCAATATTGCCTTCTGGAAGTTTAATTTTCCCTTCTTTGAATATTGTACTACATAGTCTATTACTTCAGTCAGTTGTATTATTTCCCAATTTCTTGTGTCTTATTTTATTTCAAACTTTCATACCCCTATTTCTTTCTTTGCACTTACTTTATAAATTCCCATTTTTTGATCTGTTCATCTCTCAAATTCTACTCTCATAGCTAAACAAAGGCTGTTCAGTATTGGTAGAGGAAATATGACAACAATTGGAAAGATTAGTAGCAATACTTGATCTTTACCCAAACTTACACCCTCTCTTCTAACTCCATTTGAAGAGAGGGTGTAAGTGATGGTAAAGATGCAGTGATGGTAACTCCATTTGTATTTACTTAATCCAAAAAATCTTCATCTCAAAATAAAATGTTTAAAAAGGACTGAGGCTGTAGTTCAGTGCAAAAGCCCTGGGTTCGATATCCAGTAATGCGAAAAATCAGAAAAACAAAAGAAAACAAAGAATCACTCTGAGTAATTCCCTTCTTCTCTTTTTTGGCGGTCCATCTACAATGCATCATGAAATTCATTTGGTTCTACCCGAAAGTTCATTCAGAATCCAACCACTCTCACTGTCACTGCTCCACCACGCTCGTCCCATCCCTAGTCCCCTCACCTAGCTCATGGCCATGGGTCCCACCCGGTCTCCCTGCTCCTTCTCATACCCTCTGCACAGCCTAGCAACAACACATCAGTCAGAGTCACCTTCCCAATATGTGAAAAATCTCGTGTCTTTCTCTGTTCAAAACCCTACAACGCACCCCATTTCACTCGGGGTAAAAGCTGAAGTGCCCTATGGGAGCCCCCCTCCTCAGGTTCTGCGACACCAGTCAAGATTTCCTGATTCTACACTGAGCTCCGCCACTTGTCTGTCTAGGCTACACCATCTTATGTCCCCCAGATCTTTGCCTTTGGCTATTCTTACTCAACACTCTGAACACACTTATCTGTTATCTCCTGGATACTGGCTCCCCATGTCTGGAAGAAAGGTCCAGATCTCACTAGACATCTCTTCTCAAATGAGTCTAAAAGAAAATTCAATGGATCCCAAACTGGGCACATTATCAAAACGTTTTCATCTTTCAATCTTCTATATCTCACTGAATGATGCTACCATTCATCCGTGCACTGCCCACAGCAGAAATTTGGCAAGCATCCCAGATTTGTTTCTCTCATTTAGCTCTCACATCAAGTTACCAAGTCCTACAGATTCTACTTTCTTAGCATCCACTCATATCCACGCCACTCTTTCTATCCCCAAAGCCATTACCTTAATCCAGGCCCTCATCACGTCTTGCCTGGATTACTGCAATTGCCTCGTCACTGCTTTTGCAGCCCCGAGTCTGGCATGACTCCAATCCCCGCTCCACACAGTTGCCAACGCGTTCTTTCTAAATGCAAATCTGATCATGTCATTGCCCTGCTTAAATTCTTTAGTGGCTCCCCATAACCTCCAGGTAAAGTTGGAACTCTCTAGCCCAACATAAGGTGCAGCACAGTGTGATACCTATACACATTGCCTCTGCATCTCCTCATCCAGCCCCCACAGGCTCCTCACTATCCGTATTATTCTCATTAGTGTTCAACAAATGCCCCACACTAGGTCCTCATGCCTTTGCAAATGGGGAAAGAGAATCCTGTCCCAGGGACTAGCTGCTGTTCATCCAAACGCCTCTGTCATCAAAAAGTCCTACCTGATTCATTAAGGAAGGGTCTTTCTCATATTATTAACACATCACTTTCACAACCACTAATATTTCTCAATCTCACTTATGTATCATGTACAGTTTACATAGATTTAAAACATTATCACCTTCGATTCTTGCAATGATGTTTCAAGACAGCAGTGGTATTTTCCCAATTTGATGACACATAAATTGAGCTTTGGAGAAGTTCTATAGTTTGTCTGAGTTCCTAACAGCCTAAAAGCGACCCTTCTTTCCTTCTTCGAAGCTCATGTTCCTTAAACAATACAAAAACCATACCATCCTTGAGTCAGATCCTTGATCCTTGATCCTTGGTTAGATCTGCTGCATAGCTGGTTATTGATAAGCAAAGGTGCAAATGAGTTTGATTCTGTAAACGGTGACCCCGAGGCTCCTGCAAAGCCTCTAGGTTACATGGTCCTATAGAAGGCTCTAGACTTTAGCATGGAATCTAATCTGCTCGAAGCTTACAACTCCTCCGTGGGTGCTGAGGCCGGAGAACGGAAGGTTGAGGGGAAAGCAGCAAAAGCCAAGTTCTGATCTGGAGAAAACAATATTCAACAGAGGTAGAACCGAAACAGAGAAAACTGTACGAATGAGGAACACAAAAGATAGGTCCCTAACAGCACCTCTAGATGAACAGTAAGGGCCTGTGGACAGGAAGCATGGCAAGGAAAGGACACTTTTCCTGCTGTGTCCTCAGCCCTGGGTGCTTGGCCCAGGTTCCCTCTCTGAGTCCAAACGTCAGCAATCAGCTCTCCCTGCAGGGAGAAGGGGAGAAAATGGTGATTTTTATCTACCCGTTATAGGGCCCATTGAGGTAAATAGGTAAATACATTGTTATGTACATCTAAACATTAAATTATTTACATTTAAACGATCCTGTATATGCAAATATACAGAATTTAGGGTCAAATATTCTAGATCATAGGCAAAATCAGTATTCCAATTTCCTGCTCAATATTTTAAAATTTCTTTATTGGAAGGTGAAGGGCACATTTTGCTCATAATGAAGAGCGAAACTTTTCCCCTCAGGTAGGATTTCCACAGAAGACTTTTACCACATTCTGAAAAACACACTGGCTTTTCCAGCCTCCATCTCTGCCTTCCGCTGCTGTTTCAAATGTAGGGCTGTTGATCCCTAATGTCCAACCCTCACATGTGCTTTCTGGTGGAAAGCTATGCTTTTGTGGAAGTCTCCCCTTCTTCCATGTCCCTCCCATGACACCTTAAGTGTCCCTCCTCCAGAAGTTTTAGAGTCACTGCCATCAAGAGGGCTGATATGGGTGGGTGTCATCTCTGAGGGTGAATCTGGCAGCATTTGGAAATGCAATTGCCCCAAGAGCAGCCAGACTTTCTTCTCATACAGTAGCTTCCTCACATTCTCTTATTTTAACCAACTAATGGCAAAGACATCTTTCCAGCATCAAAAAAATGAAATGCATCTGAGCTTCAGAGAATAAGAACACGAGGTTAACAAGGTCTCCCCGCAGCACACGGCAGGCTGCCAGCGCCCCGTCCGCTGTCCTTGAGGTCACAGAGACTCTCCGTTTGGACAGACCATGCACAGTAATTGCCTCAGCCAGCTCTCAAGATCGCAGGACTTCTTGCTAAATTTGGTGCCAAGTTTCTCTGCACGACTCGGATTTGTCCTAACTGACCTCGCTGTCCCTCTGCCAGGTTCAGCAATGCAGGAAGGCTATGGATAGCCACAGCTTTCAAGGAGGCAGCGGCTGGGAAGGATGGGGGTAGGGTCTTTTTGGCAGAGAGAGAGAGATTAAGAAGGTCAGCAGTGTGGCCATATTTTATCTCAGCTCTGGCTGATGCATTTTGGTTCGATGCAAATGCCTGCTTACTTTCTTCCTTGTTGACTCTAAGACTTATCAAAGGTGACTTGTCATAGTCGTGGGCAGCAGGGGACAGGTGGTCACTGCGGACTTCTGAGAGATGCACGAAGACAGGTGCAGCACTGTGGAAAAAGCTGCCCTCGACGCTGGACATCTGCAGGAAGCTCCTGCCAGCAGCTCCTGGGAGGAGCCGCCAGCAGAGACACTGACTCCATGGGGAGGCCTCCCCCTGCAAAGCCAATTATTTTTTCTTTCAAAGACAATTATTTTGACAGTCTTATCCCTAGTCACTTTTCATTTATTCCCCCTTTAGAACATTGTGCAGTTTCTCAAGCTATCAGATGCAAAAGGTTGCTGATAAAAATGTCTGAACTTCGATATTCAACCTGAGTTGTGTGCCGAGTCCACCCCAGTGCTTATCAATTCCCTAGTGATACACCACTTCCTACCATGACTTCAATTGGAAGCATCCCCTGGATATTCCAAATTCTAATCAATGATCTAAATTAAAGACAACCAGAAGAATTATGGTTCTGTTATGTGACTTACACACACACACACACACACACACACACACACACACACTTGTTGGCTAAGTTAATCTGTGTATCTTGCTAAACAGCACAAATTCACCCCAAGTGTCCCCGAACAATGCATTGCAACCCCTGGGTCCATTCTGTCAGTGCCTTTTATCCCAAAAATATTCATAGTGTAAGATCCTTACTCAGCATCCCTCTATACTTTGCAGGCAATATTTATGATCTTGAACATGGCTAGCTGAGAGTAGAATGACTCACAGAGGCACATCGTCAGTCCTGGAAAACACCCTCTCAGATCCCATTCCCTACTGCCATGGGGCTGGCCACAGCCCTGGACCATGCACACCACAGTTGCTCATCTACTTTGCTCTTCTGTTCAGTGCTCAAGCAATAATTCAGTGCTGTCTCCAGGATGTTAGCAATTGCTGCAAAGGAACTGATACAAAAGAATAATAATAACTCTTATTATTTCCTCTTCCCTGAACAAGAATAATTTCTAACAGCCCCTGCAAGCAGCCAGGACCAATGATATTGTAAATGAATCCAGCCCATGTGTTTAGTCTGTTTAACTGCCTAATAAAGGACCCATTATTGTACCAAGACAGCTAGTAGCACAAGTTTTGGGATCATGATCTTATAGTGAAGGCAAAAAGCAGAAGGGTGGGTAGGAAGAAGTAAACTGCTTCATGTGGTCACACTAGCACAAAGGAATGAAAACCTCCCCATTTCTGTGTGGTCTCAAAACCACCAGGGGCTGGGGACACAGCTCGATGGCAGAACCCTTGTCTAGCAGCCATGAGGCCCTTGGTTGCTTCCACATCAATGCACACACACACGCACACGCACGCACACGCACATATGCCAACTACCAAAGAAGATCAGGGAAAGCTACTCCTGATATTCTTTGGATGATAAACATGGGCCCCAGACCTGCTGGGAAAAGTGACCAGTGATCTTTCATGCTAACTGGTATGAACACTTGCCAGGACAGTGAAAAATCTCTTCAAGACAGAAAACTAACTTTCCTTGGGCAAAAACAGCAGGAGGAATAAAGAACAGCCTTTTGGATAACAAAAAGGGCAGCACTGGGCTGCAAAAAAGTGCCATAAATTTCCCTCCTGGAGGATCCAGCCAAACATTTTCTTGTTTGTTTACTCAATCAGGTCATCAGAGTTTGGGGTAGGGATTAAGGGACATTAATCTTTCCTTCTCCCTTCACCAGAGAAGTGAACCAAATATAATTGTGTGCAAAGCCGCTGGCCTTTTCTTTTCACCACCTCTTCCTCCGGCCTCACCATCAGCGTTTGTTTTCCTGTGAGGTCAATCTGTGCAAAACTCAGATGATGCTGACCACTGTCTTTATTCCTTCCAGGTGGTGGACTGCAGTGCTGTGTGGGGGAGCTGTTTTAAGGCATTGCCACCGGAATGAATCACTCAACATGGTACAGATACAAAATCATTTTAAAATATTCAAAAGCTTTCCAATTCTTAAATCTTCCCAGCTCAGCTTCCCCTTGCAGAAACACTAAGAATCACACACAACACATGAGCTCCCACACATTTGAAAGTAAAGTCAATTAGCACACACACAAGCAGCTTTACAATGCGCCATGCTAACATTCACATGGCAGATATTTCTAATCAACGCCAGTGTGCTCAGCTGTGCTAGGACAGTTACGCTACAGCCGAGACCATGGACCTGATCCCACCTCACGGAGGCCCCAGACCTGGAGGAAGGACAGAGG